>PISX010003222.1:0-142277 GCA_004024625.1 Mellivora capensis | reverse complement strand
ATGGGGAGAAAGCCATGAATTCCGCGCTTTGCTTTCTTCTCCTCTGGAGTTCTGCTGCTCTCCTTGTTAAGTGAACTTGGTCTTGGCTGGATTTCTTTTGATCTTCTGGGGGAGGGGCCTGTTGTAGTGATTCTCAAGTGTCTTTGCCCGAGGCAGAGCTGCACCGCCCTTACCAGGGGCCGGGCTAAGTAATCCGCTCGGTTTCGCTTTCGGGAGCTTTTGTTCCCCGAGCGCTTTCCGTAGAGTCCGGAGGACGGGGATGAAAATGGCGACCTCCTAGTCTCCGGCCCAGAAGAGCTGAGATTTCGGGGCTCCACTCCTCAGAGAAAAGCCCTGGCTACTCCCATCTCCCTCGCCTCTGGCTGCGCTCCGAGCTCACCCAGCCTGTGACCGGTTCAAGGTAACCCCGAGCTGAGAGCTCACTCCTCGGCTCTATCTCTGTGGCCGGCTTCCCGCTCCGATACCTGCTAGCTCTGTGACACTCAGACACCCCTGATCCTTCTGTGACCCTGCGGGACCTGGGGCTACGCTGACCCCACGTGGGCTTCACCCCGGTTTAGCCTCTGGAGCGATGTCCTTCCGTGGAGCAGACTTTTAAAAGTCCCGATTTAGTGCTCCATTGCTCCGCCGCTTGCCGGGAGCCGGCCCCTCCCCTGCGGTCTATCCTCCTGTCGCTTTTGATTCAGTTCTCCGCCAGTCCTACCTTCCAGAAAGTGGCCGATTTTCTGTTTCCAGAATTGCTGTTCTACCTCTCTTTGATCTCCCGTTGGATTTGTAGGTGTTCGCAATGGTTTGATAAGCTATCTAGCTGATCTCCTGCTACCTGATATAGTCTCAGCGGCTACTTCTTCGCCATCTTGCAAGCTTTTTTTCCCACAAAGTATTTTAAGAGGGCTCAGCAAACTTTATCTTATCACTTTCTCCTGTATTTGTGGATTGTGAAAGGAGGAAAAGGGGCTCTGCGTTTCTGCTCTGACAACCTCCCCGGCACAGCAGCTTTTCCTTCAGATAGAGGTGGATGCTTTGGAAGTCTTTCCAGACCACGATCCCCAGACACAGACAAGCAGGGTTGTCTTCTTCCCTAGGCTCCCAGTGTCCCAAGCAGCGAAGAAGGCTGGAGAGGAGGTCATGGAGGGCGGCCTGCCTCCAGGCAGCCTGGCTGTGGTCTGTGCTGAAGAGGCTGAAGATCTGCGGGAGCATCTGGCGGTGGAAACAGGTGCTTTGTGTCTTCTGGATTTAGGTGATGGTCCGTCTTTCCCAAGGAACTCTGAGGTACGTTCTGTCCTTCAGGCATGTGTGAGAGGGGACACTTTTCAGCTGTCTCATAGTATGAGGATGTCGTGCACTCTGGGCTATGGACTATGGATGCCCAGCGAGGGAGCAGGCAGGGGTGCAGCAGAGCAGGGCTCCTGCCACTAGCCGAGACAGGTGGGCCATGGAGGAGTTCCTTGATTCTCCAGGAGGCCGCGAGGAGGCGCGCGGGTCGGTTCCCGCAGCTGTTGGTGGCCCAGGGCTGACTTAGCCGTCAGACACCAGCTCCCTGCTGCTTTCATAGTCCGCGTAAACCCGGCCTTTCCGCCGCCCTTCCGGCTGAGCGGCTGTGGGACGCTTTCGCCTGGGATATTTTCAGCCCGGAGGGCGTTCTGCACCTTGCAGTTAATGGGCGCGGCCCTGAGACCTGGGCTCTGCTTCTGCGCAGAAACTGCAGCCAGACCATTATCACCAAAAAACCGGTTTCCTAAAGGATTTGAGACTTGGAACCGGAGCGCGTTCAGTGGCATTTACAGCTTCGGGGTCGTGTGCGTGCCGGAGGCCGTGGCCGTGACCTGCTCATAGCAGGGCGGGAGGCAGGACACAGGACAGGAGGATGGGGCGATGGGGCCTTGGGGCAATGGAACGATGGCATGTAGGGAGGACAGTGTGACCGGACGATGAGACTGTTAGGCGATGACGCCACAGGATGTGGGTGAGGGAGCAGATGGGCCGATGGGAGGATGGGGCGATGGGGCGATGGGAAGATGGCCTGATAGGGTAATGGGTTGATGGGGCTTTGAAAAGTAGGATGACAGGACGATGTGACGTTAGGATGATGGGAAGAGGGCACATGGGGTGATGGGACTATGGGGCGAAGGGGCAACAGTGTGACGGGGACACTTGACGAGAGGGCGACTGGTCGACGGGTAGATGGTCGACTGGACGCTGAGATGATGGGACAGCAAGGGGGCTTTGGGATGGCGGGGCCTTGAGGTAGCTGGTGACAATATGATGGGATGACGGAGTGATGGCAAAACGAGATGATAGGATAATGAGATGATGGGGCCATTAGGCAATGTGATGATGCGGCGAAGGGACGAGAGCACAGGACGCTTTGGGACTTTGGGCCCATGCGAGAAAGCAGTGTTGGGAGGCAGGACGATGGGGGAAGGGAAGATAGGACAGTGGGATGATGGGGCAATGAGATGATACCCAGATGGGACGATGGGGTGAGGGGACGATGGAATGGGAGACAGGAAAATGAGAAGATGGTGCAAAGGGATAGAGGGGAGATGGGACGGTGGCATGATGGGGCGATGGTCGTGGTGGAGGGAGAATGGATGAGGAGAGGCTGGATGATGAGCGCTGGTAGGATGGGGCACTCCCACCATGGGAGGATGGCGCAGTCTGCCGATGGGGTGATGAGACAATGTGACCATGGGATGATGGGGCTATGGGAAGATTGGATTGGGGTGATGGGACTAAGGAACAATGGGCCGAAGGGACAGAGGGGCAATGTGTGATGGGATATGGCACAAATGGGTGACAGGATGATGGGACAATGGGACAGTGGGATGAGGGGAAGATGGGATGATGGGGAGGTGGAATGATGGCACCTGTGGGCGATGGGGAAATAGGGCAATGGGGCAATGGAGACAATGGGAGGTTGGGTTGGTGGGAGGATAGGACGCACCTGGACCACACTGAGGACACACATTCCATGGAGCCAGTCGCCTGCCACCATCGTCTGGAAGGAAGTCGTGTGCCCACAATGCACTATCCTGACTTGTAGACCAATTTGTCTGAGGGACCGTGGAGCAGCCAGGGGAACAGGATTGCAGCCTGCAAAGGAGGAATATCAACACATACAGCATTGCAGTCCACTTGATCAGAATGAAATATTTCACAATACATATTAGATTAAAATGTTAGACAAAATATTAAAATATTTTCATATTAAAAATATTCCAACTCAGAATATTTTAGGCACCTCTTTCAATGGAAGTGAAACATATTTTATTTACACCAAAACAACAATGGAATAACTTTACTTTCCTACATTTGATGAAAGTTAAGTCAATCATGCATTCCAGATTTCTCCCTTACTTGTTTGTAGTGGAGTGGACAGGACTACAGGTTGGACGATTTCTTGCCACTCCATGACAATCTGAAATATAATTTGTATTAAATTTCTGGTTACTGAGCGGTCTTTCACATTCAAAATATTCAAATTAAAAATTCATACAAATACATACTAATTATAGTAAAGTAAGAACATACTTATAAATCTTTCACAATGGCTAAAAATAATTGGAAATTTAAATTAAATTATTAACTTAACTTTCCATTTTGCTTCATCTCATAAAATAATTTTTAACTTCACTAGCTGCTATATATTTACCTAGATAGTGTCAACATTTCTTTTCATTTCAGCAGTTAACATAATTATAATGGGCTGAGTCACTTTATCTCCAAAAATAATAAAATGGAAACCACTTGCATTTAACTCCTAAAGCCCAGGTTACACATAAGCAACATCCACAGACAACCAATGGCAGGTCAATGGGGCAATGAAGGGACGGGACAATAAGCAATGGGAAGATGGGAATTTGGTATGATTGGGGGATGTGATGAAGGGACAATGGGATCATCAGATACAGGGTGGTGAGGCTATGGGGAAATGGGACCATGGGGAGGTGGGTGCATGGGGTGACAGGTAATGGGACATTGGAGCAACAGAATGATGGCATGATGGGACATTGGGGTGTTGGGGCAACAGGGAATGGGTGATGGGGAGACTTGATGATGGGGCAACAGGAGGGTGGGTCCATGGGGCAAAGGGACAGCAGGATGCTGGGGATTTGAGATAATGGGGCATTGTGGGGACTGGCTGACAGGATGACAGGACAATGGGGCGATGACATGATGGGGTGATGGGATGATGGGGTGATGAGGCAACACCATAACAGGAGGATGGGGCAATAGGGCAAAGGCACAAGGGGTGATGGGAGAATGAGGAGTTGAGGGGATGATGGCCAATGGGTTGATGTGGTGACAAGGCAAAGAGAGGCCGGATGACAGGACTCGCCTGGACTGCAGGGAGGACACAGTGGACAGAGACACTCACAGCCAGCCTAGCCTCCTGTGCGTCATCGCTGAAAGGAAGTTGTGTATCCACACCACAATCCCCTAACTCTGAGGCCAATTTGCTGGCGAGACAGTGGGGCACCCAACAGAACAGGACTGCAGACTGCAGAGGAGGAACCTGAAGACTCCAACAGTGTCCCAGTCAACTTGGTCCACATGACATATTAGACAGCAGATATTAAGTGAAAATGTAAAACATAAAAATCAAAACTTCTCATATTGAAAATATTCAAGCTCGTAGTGGTGTAGTCAACTACTTCAACTGAATTGAAGCTCTATTTTATTTACATCAAAACAACAATTGAGGGACAGCTCAGTGACTCTGTCTGTTAAGCATCTGCCTTCAGCTCAGGTCAGGATCCCAGGGTCCTGGGATGGAGCCCCACATAGGGCTCCCTTCTCGTGGGGAGCCTGCTTCTTCTCCCACTGCCACTACCCCTGCTTGTGCTCTTTCTCTCTCTCTCTCTCTCTCTCTCTCTCTGACAAACAAAGGAAATCTTAAAAATATAACAATCATTGAATATGATTTTTCTACCATCGATGGAAACAAACTCGACGATCTCTTGAAGATTGCTTCTTTCCTTCTTTTCAGTTGAATGATCTGTATCTTTGACAATTCTTGGGTCTCTGTGACAATGTTAAACAATATTTATTCAACTTCTGGTTAAATAGTTCTGAACTATTTGGGAGGTTGAGTCTGTATATGCAGAGAGGAATGTGGCACCTAGTAAAGAATTTTGAGGAATATCAAAATGCCCCCAATGTGAGAGGGAGTATCACTAAAAGAAAGAGAGAAGGAGCAGCAGAAAAGCAGAAGATAGTGGGATACAGGAGCCAGTTGGAGGTCAGCCTTGGACATGAACAATGTGCTCAGAAGGGTCAGATGTTTATGAAATATCAGCCAAGGGGACTGACAGCTATCTCTGACCTCAGTAAGGTGTAGTTTCTTGGAAACCTTGGCTGAGCAGTTTCAGGAGAACTGGGAGGCTGAAGCCACATTCCGGTGAATGCAAGAAGACCTGATGTGAAGTAGGAACAGACATGACAGAGAACGTCAAATAGTTTGGTTATGAATGGAATGACAGAAGCAAGATAAAGCCTATGGGTGGTTGTAGGGATGAGGATAAAGAAGTTCAAAAATTCAGCACATTTGATGTTCACTTCTTTTGAAGGGAATAAGAAAATGCGGGTCTGAAAAGAGACAGACCCTGGTCAGTCCTAAGCATCTTGCTAGAATCTTCTGTACTTATGCATCAAGGGAATCTCTCCCCAAAGCTAAGTCTTCTGGAATGGTCCCTCTGCTTGGCGTCACAGAGGTTTTGCACCAGGGGCAGTGCACCAGAGGCCTGGGCTGAGGAATAGGGATGCTCTTTCACAAAGAGATGGAAGGTGTACATGTGAGTATGGAAGTAGGAATGCACATGGGCCAAACTTCCATTTCTCAGGCAGGTCAGCTTTATGGAAGCATGCTCGTCAGTTTTGAAAAATTGGCTGAATGCACAATTTAAATAAACTTTAAACCCTTTTTGAAAGTACTGAAATGGATCATCTTCTGAATATTTTAAAAATACAACTGTTTGGCATGGGGAAAACAGAATTTTCCCAGTCATGTCAATAAGGACTTTTGTATAATTGGGTGCTAGGACTTCATATTTATCCCATGAATTAGTAAAGTCCAACATCAAATTAGGATATATTTTTCCTTGATACCTATCACAGTGACATATTGAGTAAGTCTTTATATGCATAAACATTTATCATAATTGTAAACATAAAGAAACACCTTGTGCTAAAAAATAGATCTTTAGATCAGCATCTAAAAATCAAAAAGTGTAAAGTGTAAAATCAAAAAATGTTTAAACTTTTAATGAGTCTGGATTCACCAGTAAGTCCTTTCTTTCTTTATCAGCTCCTGTCTGATCTGATACATTCACTGTGGATTTACTAAGAAACCATGCAAAATAGGGGCACCTGGGTGGCTCAATGGATTAAAGCCTCTGCCTTCAGCTCAGGTCATGATCTCAGGGTCCTGGGACCACATGGCACTCTCTGCTCAGCAGGGAGCCTGCTTCCCCCCCTACCCCTTCTCTCTCTCTGCCTGCCTCTCTGCCTACTTGTGATCTCTGTCTGTCAAATAAATAAATAAATAAATAAATCTTTTTTAAAAAGAAAGAAAGAAAGAAACCATGCAAAATAGCCTACTGCTTTGAGAATATTTTTCCATGGGCAGATAACATGAAAAGAAATCATATCCTCCTTCTGCCCTTTCAAGGAGAGTAGGAAAATAAATAATTTTAGCCCTGGAATCAAGTCAGTTTTTCTTCTTCATTAGCAAGTTGACAGGAAAATTCAGGAATTAGGGAAAAGATTTTTGACCCTGGAGATACTGAAATTCATTGATGGTACCTGGTACATGAAATCCAGCAAGTGGCTAATTTCACTGCCCTCCTTCTTACTGGTTAGTGAATAAAGGAATGGTTGATGCAAATATTTAGAGCAGATATTTGGTTAGCAAACAACTGGTATGGCCTCCAACATTTTTTCAAAACCTGAAGAATAAAAATTATTTTAAAGTTGTATTTGGGACGATCTGCTTGGGGCGGGGTAGGTTGCCAAACACCAGCATCCAGCATTAACTTCTGGTTCCTGAGCAGACTTCCTGGCAGCCTCCTTCTACTTTTTGCTGTTTCCTTTCTCATTATTCCCATTCTCATTATTACTCAAGACTTTTGGACCGGGCCATCATTCCCCTTCTTTCTTGGATTCAGCATCTACCTTTTTCCCTGTGGGCACAGATATCAGGTCTTTTTTAAATGAAAGTTAAATAGTTATACATGACTGCTTCATCTCTGTCACGTATTATTTGAACTGGAAATATGTAGGCACAATCTCAACTAGTATGTCTGCAGTGCTAAGT
This sequence comes from Mellivora capensis, assembly GCA_004024625.1. Lineage (NCBI taxonomy): Eukaryota > Metazoa > Chordata > Mammalia > Carnivora > Mustelidae > Mellivora > Mellivora capensis. The sequence goes on along the minus strand of PISX010003222.1, from coordinate 134,959 downwards.
GAATGATGCCCCCAGTCTTAGTGCAGGCTGCATAACTACCAAAGACTGTGTCTTATAAACAACAAAAATGTATTTGTCAGAATCCTGGAGGCTGGCAGTCTAAGATCGGGGTGTCAGCATGTTCAGCTCTGGGTTGCAGATGGTTAACTTCTCTTTGTAGCCTCACCTGATAGAGAACAGACAGAGAAAGCAAACTCTCTTGTGACTCATAAAGGCATTATTGCATTCAGGAGACCTCCTCCCTATACCCTCACCTAATCCCAATTATCTCCCCAATACTCCATCTCCTCGTACCATTACACGGAGGGGTAGGGTTTCAACATGGATTTTGGGTACACACATTCAGTCCAGAACACCCTGAAAAGAAGATCCCCAAATATTGTGGGTATGACAAAGTTTTATTAGAATAGCTTTTAGTTTCCACATTCACTTGGGATGAAAAACGCATTTTTTTATGCTTACTTCATTTTTTATGACACGTTAATCCTAATTGTTGACTCATTATATGTTGCTGTGCTACTCTTTGATGATGATCCTAAAGGAGCTACCAAATTCCATAGAGTTTATCAAAGACTTTATCAAAACTGATGCTGTTGATGATGATAGCAACTACAAATACTTTGTCCTTGTAAGGGACCCATTCAATCCTTTCAATGTACTTGTTAATACTATTATATCCAAATAGCACCTCCTAACAGTTTAGATAAAATAGAACAACCTAATAAGTCAATGACAAATCCAGGCTTAAACACCTACTGTCTCAGATTCCAAACTCCACCTCCTCACCCACAGCATTAGATGCCCGTGCAAAGTGCATGTAGTGAATTACATTTTCTGGAAAGCCTGGGCTTCTTACACATCAGTGTTCCTTTATTGCCTCCTACCTCACTGATTACAAATTCTCCGTGTTGTCATTAATTTGTCTTCCACCTCTGAATGTGTTCATGCATAGACCAAATGACAAAGTAATTTCGTTATTTTGCATAAGCCAAATGAAATGATCAATTGGCAATTATTTCTGAGAGCCTAAAATGTGACCAGCAAAAGTAATCTTTATTAATAATTTTAAAATAACCATATTTAATATATCCCAGATGGCTCGTTGAGATTGCTTCGTTAATTCTAACTATAAATTTTTAAGAATCTGGGACATAAGACCCATGAGAGTTCCAGCCCCTGCACCAGAGAGGGAATGAATTACAAACATTTCAGTGACTCCAGTGTAAAAAACACTAAGCTACTTGTTCTTATGGATTAAAGAGAACAATTACTAATGCTACAAATTTAGGTGAATATTAGAAATGATTGGAAAAATAGAAGATAACATATACTAAGAGGTAAAGTGTGAGAAATGGAGCAGAGTATCACCACGGCCATCAGCAGAACAACTGGGGAGTCAGGCTTCCCCTGGACCACAGCGAAACCCTGCACGCAAGACTCCGTCGCTGCACCCGAACGGCCAGCAGGCGGCGCCCGAACTCACCAAAATGGTCCAGCCGGCCCCGCCCACCAGCGGGAACCTCTCCGCCAGCCAGGGCTGCGTCGGTGGCAGGAGAACCACAGCTTCGCAGGCAGCAGGAGACCAGCCCCGGCCCAGGCGCCGGCGACTCCGGGACCAGGTGAAGTCGCAGCACAGAGAGCAAACTCTCTCTTGTCGAACGTGACCGTGGAGGGATGCTGCGCGTTGCCTTGCACGGAGCTGGTCCTGTTCTGGGTCGGCCCTTGGGTGGATCTTCTCCTTTGTCGCGCAGTATTTTAGCCGGAGCGACGTACCAGGGTCATGGTTTCCTCGGGATGCACGGCCTGAACTGAGAGCGTGCTGCGTGGGTTATGTTTGCAGATCCACTATTGTTTCTGGGGAGAAAGACGTGAATTCGGGGAAAGGGAAAATGTGAGTCTATATACAAATGACTTCCTTCAATTTTAAAGGTCAGTTTCTACTACAATATTCAGGTGGCCAAAAAAAAATTTTTTTAATGTATGTATTTTTCATCAGAAACTTTGCAGACCAGAAGGCAGTGATACATTATATTAAAATTGCTGAAAGCAAAAACATTTCCAACCAGGAGGACTCTAGCCACAAAGCCGTCGTTCCGAAGTGAAGGAAGAGTTTTTGCATAATAGAATTATGAGGTAAGCAAGGCACAACTGTGGCATAATCATCTTTGGTGGGGGAGGGCATGAAATAATGGCTTTTATACCTTTGGATACACCTGTCACAGTAACAACTATCATAGCTATGTTTAGTATGTCCCTGCTGCTGTATGCAATTACTCAATTTTGATCACTTCATGAGTTGTAATCTCACCATTTAGGGACTAGAACATGGCATGGTATATTGAGTGGAATATTATATTCCCATTATTCTTATTTTGAAGCTGAGAAACCTATACTATAGGACAATGAAAACAATTGCCCCAATCATGGAGCAAATTGAGGGAAAGATTCAGAAATGCCTCATTAGAGATGTATAGGCCACCTGAGAAGACCAAAGTAACCCACCAGGAAAAAATGGAATAGGACAGAAGTTTTCAACCACTTCTACTGGCACAACTTTTGGTTTTTTAAGAGAGAGAGAGAATGGGGGAGCAGGATGTGGGGCAGAGGGAGAGGGAGAGAATCTTCAGGAAGCTCTGCAATCAGCCGGAGACCTCCTGGAGCTTGTTCTCATCACTGTGAGATTGTGACCTGAGATGAAATCAAGAGTTGGTGACTTAACTGACTGAGCCCTTCCCTGGCACAACTATTTTAAACTTATTACATTTGCCACTTCTGTTAACCACCCTTAGAACCTACAATATCCCTAACATTGTGCAGAACACTGGGTAGAAGTATGAGATGTATAAGTGCTTCTGCTTTGGGGCTTCAATTAATCACAAACATTTAAGTGACTTTCAATTATGAGAACCCATATGGGGGAAGGGGAGATAAGAGTAAAGGACAAAACCTTGACCTTAAGAAGTACAGGACCATAGGAAATTATTAGAATAAGGAAAGTAGAAATAAATTAAATGAAATGTATAAGCTTTGGGTAGGAGTTTTGGGGTCAGTTTTTATTTAAGATTTTATTTATTTATTTATTTATTTGAGGAAGAGAGAGAATGGGCAGGGGGGGAGAGGCAGAGGTAGAGGGAGAAGCAGACTTCCCACTGAGCAGGGAGCCAGATGTGGGACTCGATCCCAAGACCCTGGGATCCTGACCTGAGCTGAAGGCAGACACTTAACAGATTGCACCACCCAGGTGCCCCTCGGGTATTTTTTTAGTAGATTAAATAAGAAACTCAAATTTAAAAAAAGGAATTATCAATGCATAATGAATAAAATATCAGTAAAATAAATCAGAAGCCATGTTAATATTCATAAATCATAATCAAGCAGAGTTTATGTAATACTTCAAGGAGGCTTGCACCATAGCTATTAATATAATTCAGTTGATTTTAGAAGTCTTGTGCTTAAAATGCAGAGCTTTATCAAGTTCAGGGATGAAAACCCTCAATGGTATAAAACCTCGATGACAATTAAACTCAATACATGATGGGCAAGAAAGAGGAGTTGAGAATGGTTTCTTGTGTTTAACCTGAGCACTTGAAAATACAGAGTTGTCATTAACTGAATGGTAAACAGTAAGAAAGGAGAGTGAGTTGTGTTTCCTTTTATTTGGTTTCCAGGCTTTTAAAGGAGATTTCAGTTTTGAGTAACATAAAGTTGAGATGCTTATTAGATACCAACTATCAAGTAGGCTGTTGGGTATGTGATTCCAGAACTTCAGAATACCTCAGCGACCGGGTTGTGCTTCAAGTCCTGAAAACTAGGTGGGGTCAGGACCTAGTTCGTGAATTTAACTGAAAAGAATTCTAGGCACTCAACACAGGAAAACCACAAATTTAGATGGCACCAGTGAAACTCGGAATGGGCAGCCAGAGGCAGAGCAGCACATCCGGGGTCTAACCAAAGATCTTACAGACTGTGTGTGTGTGTGTGTGTGTGTGTGTGTCTGCTCCACAGTGTGTGTTGTCTAAAGACTTTGTATAAGAAAAATGAGTAATGAATTTCTTTAAATAATTCAGAAAAATACAATGCAAAAGCAACAAACTCATTGTTTGTGGGTAGGAAACCCAGAAGAAATATGAGTTTCCAATGAATATGGAAACGTACTGCTCTTAAAGCTAAAGTTAGCTCCAAATCTATTCATCTCAACTCTGCTTTGTGATACTGTTCCTTTACTGTGTTTCTGCTTTGCTAGTAGATTTGTTTTTCTTTTGAAATTACTCCACTCCAATTTCAGGAGAGGGACTGGAAAGCTGGAAGTAGGCTTTGTTTTCCTGATTGCACTCCGACTGGTCCCAGCTACCACCCATTGGAAAAGGACAACTCATGGTTACTAGGAGATGTTTTTTGTCACCCATCAGATTGGCAAAAACTGAAAAAGAAAAAAAAAAGATAAGATCTTGTGTTTGTCAGTGTATGGGAACATAAGGATTTAGGCACTCTTGAATACAGATTAATGTGGCCACTTTTTGGTGAACAATTGGCAACACCTATTTGCAATGTGTATGTATTGCAACCGAAACATTTTACTTCATGGCACCTTCCTTAGAGAGACTCCCACTTGGGTGTAAGACACTTGTGTGACACTAACATTGACATTGCTTCAACTTAAAAGCAACCAAGAAATTGTCAGATAGTCAATGTGGGCAAGAGTTAGGGAAGCAGAAGGGGAAACAGATAGAAGCAGAGCTAGTGTAACGGATCCTTCCTGTGGTGTGCCCCCCCCCCAATTTTGGGAAATCTATTAGTAGTCCTTTGTGAGTACATAGCTTGTCTGATTACCCAACCCCATGTGTGTTTCTGGAGAAAAGTAAAGATCTAGGAGCCAGATGTCACTTGTTATGGGATCCACCACCAGTCCCTCAGAACGTGAAGCCACTACCTTTCTTCAGATGAGTCGTGTTTGCCCTTGGGAGCATAAGAAAGTCACTGTCCTGAGGGTCACCTCCTCTGAGTTCTTTAGCCCTGAATTTTGTACTTATGTGGTTACTGGTCCTGTCTGAAACTCAACTTAGGAGAATCAATTATTTTATGTAGGCATCACACCTTGGAGCCCAACACAGGGCTTGAACTCATGACCCTGAGATCAAGATCTGAGCCGAGATCAAGAGTCAGATGCTCAACCGACTGAGCCACGCCGGCACCCAAGGAGAATCAAATTTTTAAAAATTAAGTCCAGTATTACTAATTATGTAACAAAAAGTAGACATTCATCTTCTCAGGCTTGAATTGCTGTGTAGGGGTACACCTGCCTGTAGGAGATAAGGGCTGCTTCTCTATGTGGATATGGGAGCCAAGGCGGGTGGAGAGACAGAAGGCAAGCCAGGATGAGCTATATTGACCCCACCCTCTTCTCTCCTCCAGGTGGAAATGGCACGACAGGTGGCTCCAGTGGCTCTTCTCTCTATTTCATGGGAACTCCTCCTTTTTGGTGGCTCCACTGTTCTGTGACTCTTCTTTTCAGCAGTCACTCTACTCAGCCCTTCCATGGCTTTGATCCCGATCACATGGAGGTAGAGGACTATGGAGAGTCCTTCAGCCTGGCTGAACGTTGGCTTCAGTGGGCTGAATAGTGGTCCCAGGTGAGCCCAGGAAAACTGCACCCTTGTCACAACCACCCACCTGTGGTGCAGGCACTGTGTGTGTCCTGAAGAAAATAGCTCATGACCCTACCGAGTATACGACAATCACAGAGGACTCCTCAGGCCTTTGCATAGAGTATGAGGTCCTGCATAATGTCGTAAAGATTGGCTATTGGGCCGCCGGGGTGGTTCAGTCCGTTGAGTGTCTGCCTTTAGCTCAGGTCATGATCCCAGGGTCCTGGGATGGATCCTGCATCATCAGGCTCCCTGCTCTCTGTCTCTTGCTCTCTTGCTCTTGCAAAAATAAATAAAATCTTGAAAAAAAGAAAGAAAAAGAAAAAAGGATGGCTGTAAAAATGGCACTTAACCAAAAAGGAGTTTGGCAGACCTTGTTTTTGTGCACAAAGACCCCTTCCCCCCAACCTGCTACACACACACACACACACACACTCCCGCCAAGATGGCACCAGGGCCACGTCACCTCTCAGTGTTCCAGTCAGTCACCGGCAGGTGACGCCCGAGTCAGGTAGCAGGGCGGAAGAGCAACAGTGGGAGAGGCCTGATTAGTGATGATGGGGACATTGGTTCTTCCCGTCCAGGGGTCCTTCTGTCCCTCTTCATTTGTTTCTCACCTTTTCACTCACTCAACACCTGACCTTTCCTCACTCTTTCCTCACTGTCCTACAGGTGCCGTGTGTCTACAGTGTGAACATTCCCATCACTGAAAACTGGGTGATCCCTTTGCCCTGCATTGACGCTACGGAGCAGGCAGCGTCTCAGTGAGGAGGGGGCCTCCTTGCCCAGGGTGACTAGCCGGCAGGGAGAGTTCATTCTGGGTTCGAAGCTTATGTCAAAACAGGTGGATGTCACAGATGTTGCCCATCTCTAAGTAGCACTGACCATAGTCTCGGGCCTTAGCACATCTGTGTCAGGACCTAGTGATACCTTAGCAATACCTCCTCCCCAAGCCCCTGCCTGCCTCCACCCCCACTTCCCCAGTTCTGTGGCCCCTGTACCGTAGCTGCCTCTCTAACATCTGAAAAGGCCAAATTTTGAAGAAAGATTATCCAGTCTCTGAACCCCTTCAGAGCTGGGCTTCCTGGTGGTCATGGCTCTCTTTTCATGTCCCTTGCTTTGAATCTAGTTCCCTTCCAGTGACTAGAGAGTGACACAAGTGTTACTGGAAGATATGCGGCCATTTCTTCCCCAAGCCTGTGGGCAGTATTTTCTCCTTTCCCTCCCAACTTTCCTAACCCTTCCATCCACCTCCCTTCCTTTAGCCACTTCCTGTCAAGAGGACACAACAGAGAGCCACCCTGCTTTAGCAAGCCCAGCCCACCCCTGGTCCACAGTACCTGACAGAGCTCCACCACCACCAGCACTTACCGAATCAGAGCCACGAGTCCTGTGTCCCCTCCTGGTCCAGAGCATGTCCCGTGACAGGGATGAGAGGAGACGTGGGAATCAGCTGTGTGTTTTCATCGAGGCTGAGAAATGAACAGCCGTGCCCAACTTTCCAGCTCTGGGCAAGGGATCTTGGGTGCAGATGCACGCAGTGCCCTATCACAGTCATCATTTTTCTTTTCTTTTCTTTTCTTTTCCCTTCACCCTCTGAACTCAGGGCTTTCACAACTTCAAAATTTTGGGTTCCACTTTGGGAAGCACACAAATGCAATCCCATCAGAGGGGTTGAAGAAGGGCGACCCGCTCCCACATAGCACCTTGTAGATGGTTTCACAGTATTCTTTGAGTTACATCCTGCTCCCACATAGCACCTTGTAGATGGTTTCACAGTATTCTTTGAGTTACATCCTCTTTCTTGCAACTCAGAAAGTTGTGGAGAGGCATGGGGCTCAAGGTGGGAGGGGACGTGCCCAAGGGCTACCACTGGTAAGGAGCAGCATCCTTTTAGAGCACAAGACAGATTGGGGACCTCTATTTTCTTCTCCATCCCACGGATGACAGGAGATAGCTGAGGCCAGGTGGGCTGTGTAAGTTAAGAGTCCCTTCTCTCCAGTGGGGCCAGCTCGACACCTTTGCAAGTGCTTGGTGCTAAACCTTTATGAAGCCCTAGACTGGCCTCATCCCTTGCTTGTGCTCTCTCTTTCTCTGACAAATAAAATCTTTTTAAAAATGTGCTGTAAGCAATATCATGATATTTCGTAAAATCCAAGTAAAGGTTAAACAGTATAGACTGAGAAGAGGTAAGGACTACATAAACTCTAACAACCTCAGAACATTCTTACTAAGGTGACTTAGCCCCTAAGTCTCAGGTTCTGGCTTTCTTGAGACAAATTCTTGAGAACAGCTATCTGGCTCACCCTATCTGATTTTATCAGCCATTGGTAGCAGCGATATAACTTGCAGATCCTGATGCCATGGCCAGAGGGCAGATCTAGAAGGGCTGTGAGAACAGATGATGTGTCCTACTCCGTTTCACCCATGGCTTCCCATTCACACTATTTCAGAGGTGCCCAGTTGCATGATCTCATCTGCAACAGTCATGCCCCAAGTCAGAGACAGCAAATATCACATCCATAAACTGCTTCTAATAAATATACGTTGTCCAGCACAGTCCTGTTGTACCTTTTTGCAACTTATAGACCAAGTTGAAAATTTGAGTATGACCAAATCCATCCAAAAGAAGCAAATGGAAGAGAAAAACTTTTATAAAAATGAATAATAAAGTTTTTCAATTTTTTAACAACCCAAGAAGAACGAACATCTAGAGACTGCAGAGCTCATTTCTGCAAGTGGTGACAAGGCAGTAATTGGATGGTAAGATATTCTTCTTCTCCTCCCAACACATTCACTTATTTGGCTTCTCAGTTCGCCATGTTAATCATATTTCTTGAGTCTCTTTCTCCAGTTCCTAGAGGGACCTGAGTAATAAGACTTAGAAAGATGGTGTTATTTTTTGCAAATGACTTAGAAATTTGGAGACAGAAAGACATCTATAGAGAAATACTACAGGTCATTCTAAGGAACTGGGAACCCTCCTGTCCAACTGCTTTGGCACCTTCTCAAGGAAGCTGACGAGGCGTCAAATATGTTTAGTTGACAAATACAACTCTAGTCATATTATTTCCAGGATTCAGTTGTTTCCTATAATCCTATGAGTACAATCCAACACTTTAGCATTTATAATAGACATCTGATACACAGTTCAAATCTCCCTTTAAGACCTAACGACCTACTCCGTCTGGCTACTGATAGGCCTGACAGCTGACAGCCCTCCTACATGGGCCCTCTCTGGAAACTCCTCTTGTTAGCCCAAAGTTCTTTCCCCCTCCTGGGGGCAGCCTGTATCCAATTACTGGTCCAGGTGGGGTAGAAAGGCCTGGCACCCAGACTCTTCCTTTAAAGGGTCATCTCAGCTTCAGAGCTCCCTTGGGATCAGCTAACACCCTGATAGGACTGCACTGCAGCTCAATTTCTCTGCCCCAATTCTCTCTGCCCCAGTTGTTGACCAATGCATATCCCAATAAACTCCTTGCAGGTAATAATCTCTCATCTCAGGGTCTGCTTGGGTATCTGACCTCCAACATCACAATATATGAGATCGTCCATTTTGGGCTTCCGGAAACCCAAGCTGACATGATATTCTCCCAGACAGGTACATATTCTCTTATGTGTGCCACTTTCTCTTTCTTGTTCTTCATGACTCATTTAAGATTGTTACTTTCACCGGAAAGCCCTGAGAGTCTGAGTCTACTAATCTCTCAGAGCACAACTCCTATCATGTGGCTTACGGCATTAAAATGTAACAGATTGGGGTGCCTGGGTGGCTCAGTGGGTTAAAGCCTCTGCCTTCAGCTCAGGTCATGATCCCAGGGTCCTGGGATTCAGCCCCACCTCGGGCCCTCTGCTCGGCGGGGAGCCTGCTTCCCCCTCTCTCTCTCTCTCTCTGCCTGCCTGCCTCTCTGCCTACTTGTGATCTCCCTCTGTCTGTCAAATAAAAAAATAAAATCTTTTTTAAAAAATGTAACAGATCACGTTTCTTTCTTCCAATTAGACTGGGAGCTAATCCATGGTGGGGATGTGACTCTTGATCTCTTTACCTGCATTGTATAATACAATCTTTCACACATAACACCACCTTCTGAGTCTTGACTGAATAGAAAAATATGAAAACAATGTAGTTTTAAAGGAAAGGGGGGATAAATTGATACCACATTGTCCTGACCCTCTGAGGCATGTGAGAAGAATCTCTGTCTGGAGAGGAGGGAAGCCTGATTCCAGTTTGCCTTACCAAGACATTCAAAACAATGAGACAGCTCTGCTTGCCCAGTTCTGCTAAGGGATTGTATCTATTTTTTTAGCCTTTTCACTCTTTCTGGATGGACCATTTGGATTAGCTATTTTCTTGGAGTCAACAATGAATATCTCTCTTTCTCTGATGAAAAGTTAGTTTATATCATTAGAGTAAGGGCACAGTAACATAGTAACATAATAACCTCAGATATAGGTCAGAAGACTGTGGAGTTTCTCTTCTAATGGGCTATGTTTGGGTCTATGCAGATGGTCATTTCTGAATACTGTGTACTCTGTTTGCTGGGGGTCCCATTAATGCTGATGGAGGCTCAGGGTCTAATTCTACAAACCTATGAGGAGGATTAGAGGGCCCCCTCTCATGGCTACCTGACTTTCCTTTGCCACAGGTGATGGAGCAGGGAAAGAGCAACCCAGTTTGGGGACTGAATCTCTTCTCTCTGACCTGCGTGGGGGATTCTTCCAAGGAGCTTTGCAATCTTGGTCATGGAGTTTGTTCTTGAAACATAGATAACTGAGGAGGGAAAGAACTTGGGAAGTGTAGGTCAAGGGAGGAGGAAGTGTTGAAAGACAAAATGGGGGAGCAGGTTCTAGTACCTGCATGCTCTGTGTGTTGAAAGTAAAAGGTCGGTGGTGGGGAACACAATCCTTGGATATTATGGGATCCAGTGATAAAAATGGATTTGGAGGTGGTGATAAAATGGAAAGTGAGGGGTAAAATGGCCCAGCGGGTAGGGAAAGGTTGGAGGTAAAGAGGTCAGAGTGAGTAATGACCCAGTGGATCCCAAAGATAACAGAGCACAGTCTTTCCCAGGCACCCCACCCTCACCCCCTGCCCCAGAAAAGAATGAATGCTTCCACAGTTGCTTAGCTGGTCCAGAAAGATACCCTCAAAAAGGAACACATCCCCTGTAGGAGACAGAAGGTTCAAAGCGCTTCTGGAAGCAGCCAGGGGCAGGTCAGGGTGCCCCATAGCCGTTTACCAGGATGGGTATGCGTGTCTGGACTTTCCTCAGTTTCTATACTTTGGCAGAATTAACATTTCTGATGGGAGAAGAGTAATAGATGAGCTCTCTGACCAGTCGGCCACACTCACTCCAAGGAGTGTTTAGATGTTGTTTATTTACATCGACAAAGATAACCCAGTCATCGGGTGCCATCATTGTGATTGGAAACCCACTTTCCTTTACTGTTTTGTGGTCTTGGTATATTCTTTAGCCACTGGACTCTGCATGCCTTCCAGGTGTTTTATCTTAATCACAAGGTTCTGTGTTTCACTCATATTAATGTACTTTTAATTTGGGAAATCTACTAAAAAAAAAAAACCCCAATGTGATGCAAGGACAACCAGAAGGTCTTGGTGTGTTTTAATTAGGGGCTATCATAGTGAAAAGCAGGCAACAGCTCTTAGAACCATTCATTAACACCTATTCTGTGATGAATCAGGTGAAGTCCTCTCCTTCCAGGAGTTCTCCTCTTCTGGGAACAGAACACAACAGAGCAGGAACATAGATAAGGTCATTGGTGCTGAAAAAAAAAAATGAGAAAAAAAAAAAAAAAACCAACCACAGGACAGCTCTAGGCATTCAGCATTGTTAAGAACTCTGCCAAGGAATTAACATTCAGTGAAGACGTGATAATTAGCTGGGTTTTTCACAAGGGGTGATTGGGAAATTTCCAGACAGACGTGGAGCAAGACTGCTCTCTTTTATTACTGTGTCAGCGTTAGAAAGGCTGTTGCAATCCTGATACAAAATTTGGATGAACCTATTTTCCTAATTATAAAAATGAAGAGATCTGATATAAAAAAAAACGAATTTGTGAAACTGGGAATTTACTATTCACAGAGAAATGTAATGCACCATGAAATACGAGCTTGTGCTCAAAATATCTTTGCAGTTTTTAACCCTCAGATTGTTAGGCCATACCCACCTCCTAGCTGGTCATTGATCAGGATCCGTGAGTTTGCACAAGTCGGAGAAAGGAAACATTTTGACCTCTTTCTCTCACCATAGCTGCCCTAGGCCCAAAGGTGCCATGTGGTACCTAAACATGAAGACTCGTTCTTAGTAAGGAAGACTATGGTGAGGCTGATTCCAATACAAGGGTCCATTCCTGCTAGGAAAGAGCCCCTTACCAGTGCCGGAAGATAATTCCCCCAGAGGCACATCTACACACACCAGACGCCTGCCTTCCACAGACTTGGTCTTTAGCCCTGTCACCTTGGTCACCTTTCATTAGCCCACCTTGGGCTCTGTTATTAGCACCCGCTTTCTGCTTCCTCCGAACGATGTTGTCGGCTGCCCTGAGGCTTCAGAAGTATTCAGCCTAAAAAAGAGAGACTTCTCTTCCACATGTTTTTTTTACAAAATCTGGAAGTCTCATTCAACTATTTATTTGTGTTCACCTGGGAAAACTTTTAGCCAGAAACCACAACAGGACAGGGAGCAAGCAGGTGTACTGAAAGGGCAGCACGAAGAGAGGGAGGAGAGAGGGGAACTCCCTGGTAATTGGTGGCTGAAGAAGAAGAAGAAAACTAGTGAAGGAACAGATCCCAGAGAGCAGCATTTTTTCCCATTCCCATTCCAGTCTAGGAGGTTCCTCCCCGGTTCAGATAGGGATGCCAACCGCTATGCTGACTGGACAGAAATCAAACATGGCTTTGATGGGATGCATCCCCGTTTTCTTCAGGTTTATGGCTAGAATTCAGCTGACTTCTGACAGGCAGGGATCAAGAGTGAGATGGCACAGTTTCCAACCAGTTTATAGAAGACACGTAATGGAGAAAATGAAGAAAATAGCACTTATTAAGTGGTGACTCCGAGGAAGAGGATGTCCTAAGGGCTCTTAAATGTGCTGATATAAGTACATTCTCATAAGTACTGATATAACTGATATAAGTACTCCATGGGCGCCTGCGTGGCTCAGTGGGTTAAAGCCTCTGCCTTCCGCGCAGGTCATGATCCCAGGGTCCTAGGATCGAGCCCCGCATCCGGGTCTTTGCTCAGCAGGGCGCCTGCTTCCTCCTCTCTCTCTCTCTGCCTACGTGTGATCTCTGTCTGTCAAATGAATAAATAGAATCTTAATTTTTTAAAAAAGTACTCAATTTTTCTGAAAACTGAGTCTTGGGAAGTTGAGCAGACTTTGAGTTCCATGCGGAATGCCACATAAAATCAGCAAGCAGAATCTCCCATAGTGAGTTACGGGTGATTCTTTAGGTCGGATTTCTGTTTGATCAATTGATTGATTGATTGAAGATTTTATTTATTTATAGAGAGAGCACAAGAGAGCACAAGCAGGAGGAACAGCAGAGGGAGAGGGAAGGAAGCAGACTTCCTGCTGAGCAGGGAGCCCAGCATAGAACTTGATCCCAGGATCCTGGGATTATGACCTGAGCAGAAGGCAGTCGCTTAACCGACTCAGCCACCAGGTGCTCTGGATTTGTGGGTTTTTAATCTCTCTTTTTTTTTTTTTTTTTAATTCTTCCTCTTTTTACCCTGGGCTTCTCTTTTTGGCAGCTACATTTGTACTTTCTGATTATTTTCATCTATTTTTTGTTCCTTATCTTAGATTTTTGTGAAAGAGAAATTCTCTGATACAACTTTATTTTTCTATCTGATGAAGAAGTTTCTCAGAATTTTATATTCATTGCAGTATGGTTATATCTGAGCCCACAAAATTTCATTTTTATAAAGCCAACGCTAACCTCTGTAGGACAGTTCAAAAGTTAATCAGGAAAGATCACTAAGCAAAAATATCCAAGAATAGAACAGGAAATTTTTTTTACAGATCTAGCTTTACCAGAAAATGAACTGGATTGTCATGCAGCAACAGCATAAATATGGGGCCAGTAAGGAAACATAGGTGGCCAGAATAATTAAGAAAATAATCCCAGAAATTGTTGTATTATCGTGGTAATTAAGTTTGGAATTAAAGGTATCTTAGATGTTAATACAGAAGAAAAGAACTTTCAGTAAGTGGTAACGGAATAAATGCCTGGCGATCCAGACTCAAATCAATTTAGATTCTCATCTCAAGGCATAGATGAAAATAAAATCCTAATGAGATATAGAAAAACATGTGAAAGATTTAAAATATAAATGGGAACTGGCAGTTCATAAGCTCTATAGCAGAATGAGAATGGAAGAGTATTGCTTCTACATGTTCAACATACTGGAACTCAAAGAAAATGAAAAGAAAATGGGACATAGAGGTACATCATAGGACTGTAGCCACCATCTACATGAGACGTTTATACCTACTTTTAAGAATTAAGGATATATAAAAACATAATGCATAAGGACATTACAAAACCAGTTAATTTCATAAAATAAAACCCAAATAAAGAGAACTAAAACTAGCAGACAAATGAAAAAATGTTCTAGCCCACTAGTACTTAAACACAGTTGAGCAATGATGCTTGATATCCTAGCCTTTTATTTATTTTTTTAAAGATTTTATTTATTTATTTGTCAGAGAGAGTGAGATCAAGAAAGCACAAAGAGGGGGAGCAGCAGGCAGAGGGAGAAGCAGACTCCCCGCTAAGCAGGGAACCTGAGGCAAAACTCCCTCCCGGGACCCCAGGATCATGACCTAAGCCAAAGGCAAACGCTAAACTGACTGGCCCACCCATGTATCCCAAGACATCACTCTTTTCTTTTTTTTTTCTTTTTTTTTTTTTTTAAGATCTATTCATTTATTTGAGAGAGAGAGAGAGAATCTCAAGGAGACTGCGCGCTGAGAGCCCCACGCAGGGCTTCAACTCTTGACTCTGAGATGAGGACCTGCACCCAAATCGAGTCAGAAGCTTAACTGACTGAGCCACTGAGGTGCCCCACGACACCGCCTTTTAAACACATTTCTTCCCTTAAACATTCTCTCATCACCAGTCTCTCCTGGTCGTCCTATTGTGCTGCCTCTATTTCAGTGTGCTTTTTCATGCTCCTTCTTCTTTTCCCTACATGAAGTTGTGAAGGTCCCTGCGGTTCAGTTTTTGGTAGTTTTCCCATTTTGTATTTCTACAAGACCTCATTTATTCCTTGGCCTTTTGGGAGCAGGTATACTTCAGCTCCCAAGCTTACATTTTTGCCACAGCACTGCAAATTCTAGAAATGTGCATCAAGTATCAAGGCTCCGTGTTTCTGCATCCTCCAGTTCCTGGTGATCGATGATAATTTTATTTTATTTTGCTGACCATGGTAGTATATGATGCAGTTGAAATTAATTAATTGATTGCTTAATACTTGTATATTTCCTTCCAACAAAAAGGAAAAGTTCCAAGACATTTTTTTTTGGAAGACTTTATTTATTTATTTATTTGAGAGGGAGAGAGAGCAACCAGAGCACTAGAGCAGGGGGAGGGAGAAGTAGACTCCCTGATGAGCAGGGAGCCTGATGCAGGGCTCAATTCCAAGAAGCCAATCCCAGGACACTGCTGGGATCATGACCCAAGTGGAAAGCAGCTACTTAATCAACTGAGCCACCCATGCCCCTGGCACTCGTTTTCTTTCTTCAGCTTTTTATCTTGAAGGCAAGGAAAGTGCCTGTGATTTAGCAACTTAAGTATTTAAACTGAATCTAATGGATGAATGAACTGTACCTTCAGCTGAGCTACAAAATAAGTTTTTGTGTTTATTTATTAAAAATGAACAAATGCAGGGGGCGCCTGGGTGGCTCAGTGGGTTAAAAATGAACAAATGAAAAAAAGGTTTGACAGTAAAATTTTAAATAAAGAGAATAAAAATATAGGAATGCCTTGGTGGCTCAGTCTGTTAGGCATTTGCCTTTGGCTCAGGTCATGAACCCAAGGTCCTGGGATCCATTCCCTCGTAGGGCTCGCTGCTTCTCCCTCTGCCTGCCACTACCCTCTTATTCCTTGGGCTGTTATCTTTTAGAATACAGTTATATTCTTACTGGTTTGCATATGCAAAAGAAACTAGATAGATTTAAAAGACATTAAACACTTCAAACTATGGGAAATGTTGAAAGAAATTGTGTCAAAATGTATTTATTCATATGGCAAAATTGAAATTTACTACTGAAGAAATTCAAGTTAATGAAAATATCCATAAAGTGAAAATAAATATAGGGGAAATGCACAAACATTGCTGGTGACAACATTTTGGAAAGAAATTTTTA
Source organism: Mellivora capensis (assembly GCA_004024625.1). Lineage (NCBI taxonomy): Eukaryota > Metazoa > Chordata > Mammalia > Carnivora > Mustelidae > Mellivora > Mellivora capensis. Next base: position 118,919 of record PISX010003222.1, on the reverse strand, counting down.
TGTCTTGAATCCCTAGTGTTTATCTAAATACAGGGGAAACCTTTGTGCCTAGATTTTAGTTTATTAAGAGACTATAAAAAATGAAGTACAAGAAGGTATATATTCAGGAACAAATAATGGCCAAAAGAGACTATAGTATGTGGAGTCACCGGAAAGTTGTGTAGCCATTTAAAAATGTATGAGTGGAAAACAATTTAGAATTGTATTGCACAGCAAAAATTCAAGCTATATTATTTACATACTATGGTCACAATTTGGTATTTAGAGACACATGATATGCATTTTAATTGATTAGTAATATGAAAATATGAACCAAAATTATAATTGAGGTGTTACTAAAATTGTGCAGGATAAAAATCCTAACTCAAGCCCTTTACTGAGGTACAGTTTTCCGCATCTTGCCAGTAGGCCCTCTTCTGCCCCGTTTCTTTTCAATTTATACAAAAGCCGTATTTCATTCAAAAGGCAGAAGCCAGGGAGTGTAGATCTTAAAGAGAAAGTATGAATTTAGCTGGAGAGCTCCGAAGCCATGCAAAGTTTATACCAAACTGGCAGCATCACACGCGTGCACCCGTTGGGGCCGACAGAATCCCACAAACGGAGTAACCCGGAGAGGCCAGCCAGCTCGCGGGCATCCCGCGCAGCAGCTCCTCAACAGCCCCCTCCGCGCCTCCCGCTCCCTTCCTCCCCATCCCCCATACGTCCGCCCACTGACACGAGCAGGCGGCTGCGCAGCCGCAGTAGCCGCCTCGGCCGCTCCTAGCCCGGGGGATCCTGGGACGAGGCTTTTCCGGAAGGACGGGCTCGGCGTCCGCGGCTAGGCCGGTGTTCCAGGCCCAGACCCAAGCCAGGCCCGTGTTCCAGGCCCTCGTCCCAGCACAGTCGTCGAGACGGCGCTGTGGTGACAGCGGAGGGCGCAGCGGGCCGCTCGCTGAGGTGGCCGGACTCGCCGCCTCCCGAGTCGCAGTACGTGGCGGCGCCTCACCCTTGGCCCAGAGCGGAACTGCTGGAGGAGCGGCAGCGCAGGCCTGACCAGGTGAACCGGGTCCCTTAACCGCCTTCTGGTGAATCATCTGCATAATAATCAGATTTGAGGTCCACAGCCCTTTGTGGTCCTGTTGTGGAACAGTTTTCGGTGGATGACTGACTGGTGTGTTGTGAGGGGCGCCACAGTGACCGCTTGCCCCTGAAAAGGAAAACGAGCTTTCCTCCTCTTTGGGCTGCCTCGTTTCCTTGAAAGCTTTCAGGTTCTAACTGCGTGCTCGGGCACAGATCTGTGTGCCCGAGGAAGGCTTTCCCATGAAAGTGTCTCTTGGTAACGGTGAAATGGGCGTCACCGCCCATTTGCAGCCTTGCAAGGCAGGAACCACACGGTTTTTTACCAGCAATACTCACAGTTCGGTGGTATTGCAGGGCTTCGATCAGCTTAGAATAGAAGGCTTGCTTTGTGATGTGACCCTGGTACCAGGTGATGGAGATGAAATCTTCCCCGTTCACAGAGCTATGATGGCGTCTGCTAGTGATTATTTCAAGGCGATGTTCACAGGTGGAATGAAAGAACAAGATTTAATGTGCATTAAGCTTCATGGGGTGAACAAGGTTGGCCTGAAGAAAATAATTGATTTTATTTATACTGCAAAACTTTCCCTTAATATGGACAATCTCCAGGACACACTTGAAGCTGCCAGCTTTTTACAAATTTTACCTGTTTTGGACTTCTGTAAAGTATTTCTTATTTCAGGAGTCTCTTTAGATAACTGTGTTGAAGTTGGACGAATTGCTAACACCTACAATCTTATTGAAGTGGATAAATATGTCAATAATTTCATCCTGAAGAATTTTCCTGCATTACTGAGTACCGGGGAGTTTCTCAAACTCCCCTTTGAACGGCTTGCCTTTGTGCTTTCTAGTAATAGTCTTAAGCACTGTTCTGAACTTGAGCTCTTCAAGGCTGCCTGTCGCTGGCTAAGGTTGGAAGACCCTCGGATGGATTATGCTGCAAAATTAATGAAGAATATTAGATTTCCATTGATGACACCCCAGGATCTCATCAATTACGTGCAGACAGTAGATTTCATGAGAACAGACAATACGTGTGTGAATTTGCTTTTAGAAGCTAGCAATTACCAAATGATGCCGTATATGCAGCCAGTGATGCAGTCAGATAGAACTGCCATTCGATCTGACTCAACACACTTGGTCACATTAGGAGGAGTTTTGAGACAGCAGCTGGTTGTCAGTAAAGAATTACGGATGTATGATGAAAGGGCACAAGAATGGAGATCTCTGGCCCCCATGGATGCTCCTCGATACCAGCATGGTATTGCTGTCATTGGAAACTTTCTTTATGTAGTTGGTGGTCAAAGCAATTATGATACGAAAGGAAAAACTGCTGTTGATACAGTTTTCAGGTTTGATCCTCGGTATAATAAATGGATGCAGGTTGCATCATTAAATGAAAAGCGCACATTCTTCCACTTGAGTGCCCTCAAAGGACATTTATATGCTGTTGGTGGGCGAAGTGCAGCTGGTGAACTGGCCACAGTAGAATGTTACAACCCAAGGATGAATGAGTGGAGCTATGTTGCAAAAATGAGTGAACCCCACTATGGCCATGCTGGAACAGTGTATGGAGGCCTAATGTATATTTCAGGAGGAATTACTCATGACACCTTCCAGAATGAACTCATGTGTTTTGACCCAGATACAGACAAATGGACACAGAAGGCTCCAATGACCACAGTCAGAGGTCTGCACTGCATGTGTACAGTTGGAGACAAGCTCTATGTCATTGGTGGCAATCACTTCAGAGGAACAAGTGATTATGATGATGTTCTAAGCTGTGAATACTATTCACCAACCCTTGACCAGTGGACACCAATTGCTGCTATGTTAAGAGGTCAAAGTGATGTTGGAGTTGCCGTCTTTGAAAATAAAATCTATGTTGTAGGTGGATATTCTTGGAATAATCGTTGTATGGTAGAAATTGTCCAGAAATATGACCCAGAAAAGGATGAGTGGCATAAAGTTTTTGACCTTCCAGAATCACTTGGTGGCATTCGAGCTTGTACTCTCACAGTTTTTCCACCTGAGGAAAACCCTGGATCACCTTCTAGAGAATCACCTCTTTCAGCACCTTCGGATCATTCTTAAGACTAAAATGTAGTACCTTTGCAGTGCATCATGGATGATCTCAACACTTCCCCTTTGGTTGTATCTTATAATGATTGGTACAGTTATTAGATAAAATGGTAATTGATGTTATTTGTCTTGTTTGGCTCTGTGTTTATGTTATGTTATGGTTAACAAATGCATTCTGAAAATGTATTCAACATAGCCAGCTGTTTTAACAAGTGTAAAAAGATATGTAGAAAAATGTTTGAGATGTGTTTGTGGTGTTGTGTAAGTCAAATTGTAGGTGATTGTAGTAAATGTATAATTATGTTCATTATGCTTCAAAGCTGCAAGTTTTCGTCTTTGACTTCAAAACATCAAAGGGAGGCTGCCTGCCCTGACCTAAAATAAACAAAAGTTCGCCAAATATTATCACTACCTCCCTTTTTTCATATAGTTTTTGACATCGTTGCCAATTCACCTGATTGAGTGCATTCAGAATATGTGAAGTTTCTTAGATAGGAGAAGTAAACAGTGTAGCCCTAAGTCAGGGTTTTGTATCTCTCTCTGGAGAGAGGGTAGGGGAGAGAGAGAATATAAATATGTATGTATGTACATTACATACATGTGTATATACATCCATACACATATACATTTAATTTTTAAATTGATTGGTATTTCAGCTATAGGGAAATTGTTTTTAAATTAATTTTTTTTCTTCTACCTAGCAGCTATTTCTATTTAAGTGGGAATTCAGTACCAGAAAATAAGTATAGAGTCATACTAAATTGAGATAGATAAGGGCTACAACATATTAGGTTCACTACCAAATCTGTCATTTGGCTAAATTGTTATTTCAGATGAATCATATTACTTTTTCTGCTGTGTATTGTTTTCTATAGAGTTGCGTTTATACAGGCTATTTAGCAGAGTTCAGGTTTCTGAGAACTGGTTTTGCTGAGTAAGGTTAAGTAAGCTCTGCTATTCTGCCTTTTTGTTCAGTAAAACTTACATGAGGAAAGCTAAGAATGAAATATGCTGAACAGAGCTGTAGGATTTTAAGTTCAGTCTCTCAACTTAGTCATTCTAACATGATTGTTTGATTTGGGGTGGTTGCTCTAGGCAATGTATGTCCTGAGCTTTGTGGGATCTGCCTCAAGGCTGTGATCTGAGCAAGCAGGAGATAGACTCAGTTCTGTTTCAAATCAGAAAAATGTCCCTTTGTCTGTGTCTAAAGAACAGGACCAACTTCAGATTCCCTAAGAAGCCAGTTACAGAAAGCCTAGGCCACTGCTGATTTTCAGACAGGTACTAAAGTAGATGTTCAGCCTCTGAAATACCAAGGGCATCCCTACTGGTTGAGAATCATATGGGGAAATCTTAATGAGACCTTTTCAGCGAATGGGAGTCATGGGAGACCTTTGTATGTAGTGAGTGATTCTGGAGAGGTACTTTCCTGGAATAATTGCCTACCTGAAGAAAAATTTACATATGCACATTTACATACATATAAATATATCCCTACACTTGGGAAGTTGTCATAGTATAAATCAGGAATGATGTTCTCTTCATTGACAATCCCATAATAAAACTCGGGAACCCAGACAAAAGGAATTGGCTTCCAGGGATCTGAACCTTACTGCCCATACAAGTGTTGATTCATTTTAATGCTTTTTATGATTTCTGCCTTGGCAGAAAATTTCATACTTTCTATGTTTTTTTAAATGACTGATTTTTTTATTACTAAAAGTAGCACAGTTGAGTACATTTAGAAAATAGAAAAAGTAGAAATTGATGTTAACTTTGTGCATTAAATAAGCAAGAAATGGCATCCCAATCATTTCTTTATTAATGAGGTTAAATATTTGTGTTTTTTGAGTAGCTCTGTTTCCTCTGAGTGTTCATGTCCTTTACCCTTGTGATACCTATTGGACTTGCTTTGTTTTTTTCATACCAAGTTATAGGATCTCTTTATATAATAAATATAATTTAACTGGTATTTGTTTGCATTGATTTCTTTTTCTTAATCCATTACAGTTTTACAAAGGCAGGGCCATTCAGTTAATTTTAGAAATAAAATTTGTCCATCTTTTTGCATTTTGACCTTTTAGGGATAATTCTGCTGTGGTTATTTTTTTTATGTAGTATTGATGTATTACTCTTGGTGCTAATTCTCACCTGCTGAGGTGGTATTGCCCTGCTTGCCTTCTGTTCTGCACAAGCTTTTCTCTTTACCTTGTTGAAAAAAGGTTTTTGCCTTCTATTAGAATTAACTGTTGCTTTGTAACTAGCTAAAATTGCTTAACTAAATAAGCTAACTACTCCACCTATATCCCCTACCTCCAGCCTCACATGCTCCACCTCTCACCCTTTTAGAATTTTCTGCAGTGGACAGCTGTCTTGGCAGTGCTAGAGTAGGTGACTGATGGTATGCTAATGATACTAATTACACCTGGAATTCTTTGCTAATAGATAAAGAAATTTTCAGTGACTTTAAAATGATTGGAAAGAGATTTTACTTTCATAAGCTAATAATTTTTTATGGGAAATTAAAACAAAAAAAGGATAAACTGTAAACACATTAGATATTTTTAATGTTTCTTATTTTTCTAAGTTTCACAATTAATGTTCATTAGTTTTTCTGATTATAGAAGTAATTTATGTGTATTATAGAAAGTACAGGAAAATAAAAGTGAAACTGTAAATGATCAATGATTTCCACATGCCAAGGGTAACTTCTGTTAACATTGGATATATTATACACATATATAGGTACAGACATTTGTCAAATATTTTTCAAATATGCCAGACCCTAACCTAAAATCTGGATGATAAAAGGAAATAAATCCAACTTTGAAACACATAGACTGCTATCATTATGACTTTTTCTTCAGGTTTTATAAAAATTTATATATTAAAAAATACTGTGCTTTTTTCCTAATTATCAAATACATATGCATTAAGAAAAACAGATTCTGTTTTTACTCAAATCCATACTTCTTTTTTTCCTTTCTCGCCAACAGAATTCCTGTAGTTGACCCATAAAGCAAACACATTCATTCATGTTCATATTTTTCTGGTTCATAATTGAAATTACCTGGTTTTGATTACAAAGTATGCTCCTACAGAACATTGCATTCAAAACTACAAAAACATACCATCAAGAGAAATAAAACCAATGTCCTATCCACAGCTCAACCAATTATTAACTGAAAGACCCTAAGCTCTCAAAGCTAACGTTTACCCTTTTGTCAATGGCATTATGGTGGGTATTAATAATTGTGGTATCTTATCAGAATTACAAGTTGAGAATGTTACAAAGTGATTGGCATAAGACATGCACTGGGAAGCATTTAGCGAAGGATAGTTAGTACAAATAAAATTGGCATTTTGCATCATAATTTTTGACTTCTTTTTTTTAAATTAATATATAATGTATTATTTGCCCTAGGAGTACAGGTACAGTACATAGCACTCACCATAGCACATACCCTCCCCAGTGTCCATCACCCAGCCACCCCATCCCTTCCTCCCCTGACCCTCCAGCAACCCTGTTTGTTTCCGGAGATTAAGAGTCTCTTATAGTTTATCTCCCTCCCCAGTCCCATCTTGTTTCATTTTTTCCTTCCCTTCCGCCACAACCCCCCACCCCCGGCTCTCAAATTCCTCTTATCAGAGAGATCATATGATAATTGTCTTTCTCTGATTGACTTTTTTCACTTAGCATGATACCATCCAGTTCCATCCATGTTGATGCAATGACAAGATTTCAGGGGTTTTTTTGATGGCTGCATAGTATTCAATTGTGTATATATACACCACATCTTCTTTATCCATTCATCTGTTGATGGACATCCAGGTTCTTTCCATAGTTTGACTATTGTGGACATTGTTGCTATAAACATTTGGGTGCATGTGCCGCCTTGGGTCACTATATTTGTATCTTTAGGGTAAATACTCAGTAGTGCAATTGCTGAGTCATAGGGTAGCTCTATTTTCAACTTTTTGAGGATCCTCCATACTGTTTTCCACAGTGACTGCACCAGCTTACATTCCCACCAGCAATGCACCTTTCTCTGCATCCTCACCAACATCTGTCGTTTCCTGACTAATTTTAGCCATTCTGACTGGTGTGAGGTGGTATCCCACTGTGGTTTTGACTTGTATTTCACTGATTGTGAGTGATGTTGAGTACTTTTTCATGTGTCTGTTGGCCATTTGGATGTCGTCGTCTTCTTTTTTTTTAAATTTATTTGACAGAGAGACACAGTGAGAGAGGGAATACAAGCAGGAAGAGTGGAAGAGGGAGAAGCAGATTTCCTGCCAAGCAGGGAGCCTGATGCGGGGCTCCATCTCCTGGGATCATGACCTGAGCTGAAGGCAGAGGCTTAATGACTGAGCCACCCAGGCGCCCCCATTTGGATGTCGTCTTTGCAGAAATGTCTGCTGTTGTCTTCTACCCATTTCTTGATTGGATTATTTGTTCTTTGGGTGTTGAGTTTGGTAAATTTTTTAATAGATTTTAGATACTAGCCCTTTATCTGATTTGTCATTCGCAAATATCCTCTCTCATTCTGTCTGTTGTCTTTTGGTTTTGTTGACTGTTTACTTTGCTGTGCAAAAGCTTTTGATCTTGATGAAGTCCCTGTCGTTCATTGTTGCCCTTGCTTCCCTTGCCTTTGGCATGTTTCTAGGAAGAAGTTGCTGTGGGTGAGGTCGAAGGGGTTGCTGCCTGTTTTCTCAAGGATTTTGTTGGATTCCTGTCTCACATTGAGGTCTTTCATCCATTTTGAGTCTATTTTTATGTGTGGGGTGTAAGGAAATGTTTCATTCTTCTGCATGTGGCTGTCCAGTTTTCCCAGCACCATTTGTTGAAGAGACTGTCTTTTCTCCACTGGATATTCTTTCCTCTTTGTCGAAGATTAGTTGACCATAGAGTTGAGGGTCCATTTCTGGGTTCTGTATTCTGTTCCATTGATTTATGTGGTTTGACTTTAGTTTTATCTTAATGATTTTCATAGGTTATTTTTCTTAGAAAGTATTAAATGTCTGTACAATTTTGCACTCATGAATGTACCTTCATATTTTTTTCCATTTCCCTATGAGTATATTTAAATATCTACCCTAAATATATCTATTAAATTAAAAGAATTAATTAATCTATTAAATATCTACCCTCATTAGAAATTGAGCAAGATTTAATATTCCTACTTAAAATTTTGTCCATGTCTGACTCTGTAATAAATTCTAAAGAAGTAAAATCTGAGTCAAATAGTGTAGGCTCTTAAAATACATTCCAAGAGGGGTGCCTGGGTGGCCCAGTGGGTTAAAGCCTCTGCCTTCGGCTCAGGTCATGATCCCAGGGTTCTGGGATCAAGCCCCACATCAGGCTCTCTGCTCAGTGGGGAGCCTGCTTCCCCCTCTCTCTGTCTCTGCCTGCCTCTCTGCCTACTTGTGATCTGTCTGTCAAATAAATAAATAAAATCTTAAAAAAAAAAAAACATTCCAAGAGTGTACCAATATGCATTTCCAGGAGAATGTGTTTAGTGATTATTTGGAAGGAAATCTTTACAGTTCTAGTTTTCTTGTTTGGGTTTTTTCTTCTTTTTTTTATTACAACACTGAAATTTTTGTTTATTGAGTATGTGTATTCTTCACTTGTGAATCATTTTTTCCCGTCTTTTACTTTAAATCTCTTATTTGCTGCAAAGACTTTTTTTTCCCTCCATTTATGGCATTTTTATGGGGGCAAGGCTACTCAACTTTTTAGTTGAGATATTATGGACATGTATTAGTTGAGGTCCACAATATAATGATTTGAGATTATATATATATAGATGATATATAATCACCACAGTCAGTGTAATTAATATTCATCACCACACATAGGTACAAATTTTTTTCTTGGAATAAGAACATTTAAGTTTTACTCTCAGTTGGGGTACCTAGGTGGCTCATGGGTTAAAGCCTCTGCCTTCGGCTTGTGGTTTCAGGGTACTGGGATTGGGCTTTCTGCTCAGCAGGGAGCCTGCCTCCCTTCCTCTCTCTCTGCCTGCCTCTCTGCCTACTTGTGATCTCTGTCTGTCAAATAAATAAATAAAATCTTTAAAAAAAAAAAAAGATTTACTCTCAGCAACTTTCAAATATACAACAATATTATTAACTGTAGTCACATGCTGTACCCTACATCCTAATCTATCCTATAACTAAAAGTTTGTACCTTTTGACCACCTTCACCCATTCCATATAATGCAGTCAAATATGTCCATCTTTTTTGCATTTTGAACTTGTGGTGGTAATTTTGCTGTTTTTTACATAGTACTGGTGTCACATTTCTCATCCTTATCAGTTGCTTTATCAGCTCTAATTCTTAACTTGCTAAGGGAGCATTTACTGCTCATCTCTTGTTCAAATTGCTTTTCTTTCTGATTAAAATGAACATGAATTTTTAAAATAAATTTTCAAAAATTCCTTTTATATTAATATTAGTCTATTTACAGTAAGTATTTTCCCATCTTATTTCCTTAAGTATATGTCTTAATATGCAAAGCTTTTTTTGGCAATGTAGTGAAACTACTTTTTCATTTGTCATTTTTAAATATTTTCTTATATATTTTTTCCCACTGTGATATGGCATAATTATCCTAGTATTTTATATTATTGTTATAAATATCACTTTTTACTATACTTCTAGCATAAAATCTAATGTATGTTTTCAAGTTATTATCCAGTTGTTCCCATCACCCCTTTTTGAATAATTTTTACTTTCTCCCTGAATTTTTATGCTTTTTAAAATCATATAATAAAATCTTATATGGGCCATTTAGGGTCTTTCTTCAGTTCCTATGACCTTTTCTTCACGTTGTCTTTGATATAAGGATTGCTGTTTTGAATGAGATTTTGTTTTCACATTGTATTCCAAACTTTATTGCAGCAGTATAGGAAGTGCATGGTTCTAGCATGTTGGTTTTTTGACATCATTACTGTCATTAATTCTTAAGTTTTTGGATGAAACATTAGTCTCATTGATTTGTAACAGATTTTTGGGTGGATTCTCTTGTGTTTTCACCTTAGAGAATCATATTATCTGCATAAAATCTTGTTAAAAATCTTGTTCTATATTATTTGTATCATAACCTGAAAGATTGGTTAATACTTCCAGGAAAATTATAGTAGTGACACATGTCATCATGTCTTGTAGGTAATTTTAATAGGGGTGATTGTAGTTTTCTAATTTCTTTGTTAAAGAGAGATGTTCTTGCTTTTGTTTATCAAAGGTGATTGTTCACAGTGCAGAACTGGTAAAGTGTTCCTTAACCAAATGCATGAATAATAAATTTATTCCTCTATTTACTTCATAAGTCTGTGAACAACCACCTTCTAGGGACTGATATTATTCTGCCATCTACTGGTTGGAATTAAAAGTCCTCATTTTAGACGGATTCCAGAAAATATAGCTCCTTAAAAACAACAGCAAAAAAACCCAGAAACCCCAGTAATAACAAAAACTACAAGAAATTTTTGTAGCATCAAGTCTTCACACACCCAATTACCTAATAAATATGTAAAACCTATGATAACTCTTGGTGGATATAGTGGGTCAGATAATCAAAGAAAATGTATTTTTTGGCATCAAATAAAAATACACATTTTAAATTGCTTTGACCTTTATTTAATTGATTAATCCATACAAATTGCCAAATATCTAAAGTCTGTAACATTTTTAAAGGATGTTATTTATTTATTTATTTTAGAGAGCATGGGCCAAGGCATTGCACATGGGAGGAGGAGTAGAGGGGGAGGGGAAAGGGAGAGGGAGAGAATCCTTAGCAGACTCCCACTCTGGGCTTGGAGCCCCACAAGGGGCTTGATCTCATGACCCTGAGATCATAACCTCAGGCAAACCAAGAGCTGGAGGCTTAACCCACTGTGCCAGGCAGGTGCCCCCAAAAGTCTGCAACATTTTATCTAAGCATCCACACCCACTACTGCATGCCTTCCTTTGGGGGACAGTGGGCAGGGAAGATATTCCCCATTCCTTTTAAATCTTTTTTAGCAAAGAGCCCATTATGAAGACACTTATAGAGTAAATATTTTACAATAACAAAGAATATAATATGCAATATATCCAGGTATAAATAAATCTGACAAACTTACAATATTCAAAGGGATTTTTATATTGGCTTTCCAATATGGATCCTAGGATTGGATCACCTCTCCAGCCACATGGCTTTCACTCAGCCCCAACAGCAACATATTTACACAACCACACAGTAACTTTTGAACCAGCTGATGCAAATTCTTTAGAGTACCATCCATGGGCTGAAAGAAAGCCTGTTTCTCAGCTATGGGAACAGTAAGAGTGGCATAACTACCCATTTCTAATTCTCCAAAATACTGTCTCAGAGTAAAATATTCTCATACATAAAACATTCTTTTTCTCAGGATGGATATGACTGAAAACAGGTGACTTATTACTGATGCCTCCTGAAGGCTATCAAGAGTACACATAGTCCCATATTTCTTTTCTAGATAGAGCTGAAGGAACAAGGTTATATTTCATGCAAACTTAGAACAAGGGGAGTATAAAGCTGATGACAGCAGCCAAGGTCAGGTGTTTCATTGTGTAGAGCCCCAACCACCGTTCTCAGTCCACAGAGTGTTCTGGCTCTTTACTGGTCCGTCTTCCAGAAAGCTGTTACTATACAGGTAGAGGCTTATCATCCTTTGCCTGTCAGCACCATCTGTTTATGTATGAGTCAAAGGGAAGGTCTAATTTTTACTGACTCAAACAACTTTATCCTAGTTGGGAAACATAGCTTATCCCTTGCAAGTGAAGGAAATATTCTTCCATCCAGGAATTCACGATTCATAAAAACTCTAGGGGCATCTGGATGGCTCAGTGGGTTAAGCCTCTGCCTTCGGCTCAGGTCATGATCTCAGGGTCCTGGGATTGAGCCCCACATCTGGATCTCTGCTCAACAGGGAGCCCGCTTCCCCCTCCCCCTCTGCCTGCCTCTCTGCCTACTTGTGATCTCTCTCTGTCAAATAAATAAAATAAAATCTTCTAAAAAAACTCTAATTCATGGTAATCATTAACCAAAACATACTCAATATAGAATCCTAGAGTCAGTAATAACATTTATTTCTTCATACTGGGCAAAAAATTTTACTACAGTTTTTTATTAATGTCTCCATCCTTCTCTAGATGAGAAAATCACAGATTTCGTAAAATCTCCCATATATCATGTATACAGACACACATGAAGATGTCACTTAAGCTCAAAGACTGGGAAAAGAGTTTTCTAACCTTCAAGATTGCTCTCCCTTCCTGAGCTCACCCAGGCCCTGAACCGTTGACTTTATCCTGCAAGAGGAGTAGGTTATGGATTCCATTGACACTGTCCACTTCATTCACTTCTTGGGTTTCAATATATTCTATATTCATCCTCACCACGGATCTGGGAGCTAATTCAGCCACGCACAACAGGTTCATGGCTCTTATTCAGGGAACCTCTATGTATAGACCAAACTCAAGAAGATCTCTCTCCACTTAGCTCCCAGACCCAATGTCTAGAAATGGATGAGGATTCCCTGCTGGGCACTTTCAGTTAGTCCACATTCCCAGTGTACAACACCCTGCTGATGTGAAATATCTACTGATGCAGAAAAGAGAAGCCCCATCAAGATCTCAGTAGCAATCAGAGTTGCAACTTTGAGAATGACTGAAGTCTGATGAAGCCTTGATCTTATGCAGAGATAGGAGTGGGGAGGGGGCTTTATTCAGGAGAATGACAGAATTAGCCATCTTATCACAGCCATGAACCAGACCTGAACTATAAACAAGTCACCAGCTGGACGCTTTATCTTTAAAAATCATGAAAACAACTGATCATTCTGGTCCATTTGCACTTTCCTAGGGTTGTTACTACACCTCAGTGACATCACAGGACCCAGCTGTTCTAGTTGAAGAAATGGGCAGTTTTTGAATACTTAATCACACGTGTTCAGGATGCGGTTAGGGAGATGAGTAAAGATGGTGGTATCAGGCACAAGAAACATGCAGGACCTGCCAATCCCTAAGCTCCAGGCCTGCACAGAAAGAGTGATGGGTTTTTCTCTAGTCCACCTTATTTTTACCCTCCCCCCACCCCGCCACTGCTGGCTTTCAGGAGACAAGGGGCACAGAAAAAAAAAAATCTCGGCAATAGTCTAACTCCTTAACAGCCTTGTCCAGCTCTTAAGAATGCCTTCACACCCCACACCTAACCTCTTCCACAGAGGTTACATTACATTCCAGGAAAGGAAGGAGTGTGAGAGTAACCAGAGAGATAAGCACAATCTTTAGCCCCATCTGTGCTGTCGGTGGTCAGAGAGAGGATCATTTGGTGCTAAATTTTTGGGGGGTGGGGAGTGGGAGGCTGGCAGATGCTCCCTTTTATTTTATACACAGAAATAATGTTTTAAACTTTTTTTTTAATATCTGAGATATTTTAGGAAAAAAACAAATCTCTTTCTTTGACTAATGTGAAAAGAAAAAAAAAATGAGGATGGGGGAAATCTATAGCCAAGAAATCGTGTCTGTTACTTTCTCAGAGCTATCGTGCAGGTAACTTGAATATTAAAAAATCAGCAATGTGATCACATCTGCACCCAAGTCCCTTGAAACGAGAAGTGCCCTCTTGGAAACATTGATTCTGAAGACCTGGAAGATGATAAGCGGGTTTCATAGGCTTGGCTTCTAAGAGCAGAAAACACACAACCTACACGGTGAGAACGACAAAATCACTCAAGAGCAAAAGAAATCACAGGGAGACACCACAACAGACTGCCCTCCAAAGATGGCTATGACAGTATCTCCCATCCCACATGTGTCCTGAGAACTTTGCCATTTCTCAAAATGTTGAATCTAATTCACCTCCCATTAAATACGAGAGGGCTTGGTAATTGCTTATAAAAGAATTTGTTAGAAATAGTGATGCGTGACTTCCAAGTTTATGTTAGAGTTTATCACGCTTGACACTACCGATACTTGAGGCCAGACTGTTCTCTGTGGTGGGGCCCTGTCCCGTGCACTGGAGGACATTCAGCAGTATGCGTGGCTTATATCCACGAGATGCCAGTAACAGCCCTCATCAGTTGTGACAACCAAAAATGTCTCTGGACATTGCCCAAAGTCCCCTGGGGGACAAAATCATTCCCACTGAGAACCACTGGGTTAGATCATAAGATGATAGAGCTTGGTCACTGGGCCCCTCATTTTTTGAGCCCTCGGGCCCCATGTAAACAGTGCAACTGTACTGGGTCCACCAGTCCATCAGAAAAAAACAGAAATCAAGGAGAAGTTAGAGTGAGGTGCTCCTGCACCCAGGGCCAGCTGAGATCCTAGCTGAAACCTGTAAGCCTCAGACATAGGAGTGAAAATGTCTACCAACCGTCAAGTCATCCCAGCCATCCAGTGGGGTGTGTTCCAAGTTAGGATCATGCATTTTAGAATAATTTGTTTCAAAGCTATAGTAATGGGGAGAGTTTGTATCGGGAGCCCTGATCCACTGCACCCCTGCCTGTCTGCCTGCTCCCTCGCTGGACACCTGCCTGGACCCATAGCCCAGAGTGCACAACATCCTCATACTATGAGACAGCTGAAAAGTATCCCCTCTCACACGTGCCTGAAGGACAGAACGTACCTCAGAGTTCCTTGGGAAAGACGGACCATCACCCAAATCCAGAAGACACAAAGCACCTGTTTCCACCGCCAGATGCTCCCGCAGGTCTTCAGCCTCTTCAGCAGAGACCACAGCCAGGCTGCCTGGAGCCACGCCGCCCTCCATGACCTCCTCTCCAGCCTTCGTCACTGCCTGGGACACCGGGAACCCAGGGAAGAACACAACCCTGCCTGTCTGTGTTTGGGGGTCGTGGTCTGGAAGGACTTCCAAAGCATCCATCTCTATCTGAAGAAAAAGAAACACAGTCGCTGTGCCTGAGCATCAGATGAGAAACAGCTGAACCAAAATCATGAACTTAAAAAAAAATGCATTGTCTAGAATGGATTTACAGAAAACGTCTTCAGAGAGAACATAATCTACTTTCTTAAATAAATGACTTTATGATGTAATTTTTTAAGTCTGTTTAAGTTTTGGGGTATATTTTGCATTTCCAAAATATAAAGTCCAATCCTTTATGAAAAAGTACTTGAGGATAGTATTTTGTTGAAGACATGTGTCAGTTAAATGAATGCCAGCTGCTGTAACTGATCTACAGAAAACTATAACAGGAATTATATAACTGTATACCTTTATATATAATATAATATAGATTATATATATTATATAATATCATATGTAATATGTTATACAATATATTATATAACTATAACAGGAGTTCCTGCTCAGATGACTCCACTGTTTGGCTCTTCTTCGAACAGTGATTCAGGGACACCAGAACCTTCTCTTCTGTGACTTTGCCATATTCCACATAGGACTCCAAATGTGTCTGTGGTACTTGAGTCTATTCCTTTCATTTGCAAAGGGGAAACATGGGGTGGATCACAGGGGATGATTTCAGAGACCAAAACTGTACCAGTGTAGGGCAATATCACTTCATCAACATTTATTCTCATGGGTGGTCTCAGTGTAAAGAAGTTTCCACTGAGAAGCAGACTGCTGGGGTGACTAATAAAGAGGAAACAAGTTCAATTAAAAAGAGCAGGCTTTGTTGTTACATTATTTGTACTAATGCTTTTTTAAGGGGAAAAATAACCAATAAGTTGGCAGCACACACTTTGAAAAGTCCAAACAGCTGATCTAAAGTCTGATGACACAGTTTAAACCAGGGCGAGATTCAATGGCTATCACTCTTTAGAGCTGATAGCATCACTGACCCTTTGAAAGAAGCATTCAAGTTGATTCCCTAAGGCATAGCCTGACACCACAAGGGTAGAGATGAGGTCTCGGAACACTCTGTAAAATTCAAAGTTATTTCCTCATTAGGTGAGGTAGGTGAGCAAGGCAAGAGGAGGTGGTTCCTTGCAGGTCCTTGGGGATCACTGAAATAAAAGAGGAGAGTGAGTCTTCTACTGATGACCAACCTTGTGATTCTCATCCTGCTACCCTAAATACTGAAAATACAAATTTGATGGAAATTTTCTTGCCCATAGACATTTTTTGGTCTTGTTTTCTTTTGTTTTTAAATCCCCCACTGGCTATTCTATTATAACTTTCCTTATAGAACCAAGAGGAATTTATAAAGGATCTTCAGATCTGTTGAACTCCCACATTACATAAAGCATACCTCTGTAGTATTTGCTGGTATTATTCTTTCTCCTATAATTGCCATACTTGTTTTCCTCGTGAATATTGATGGTGCACTGGAAACAATGGAGACTGGTACTGGATGCCTAGAAAAATAAGTTGGGTAAGAGGAAGTCTCTCCCCTTAGGTATTTTACAGACCCCTGGAGGGAGATATTCCAAGAGAAAATAGGGCAGGTCAGGGCTCAGTCCCTTTGGGTGCCTTTTAAAAAATAGTATATCCTAGCTAACTTTTAAAGAACAGGAATTCATTGGTCACAGTTCTAGAGGTTAGAAATCCAATATGAGGATGTCTCTTATAAGGGCCCCAATTTCATCAGGTCTATGGCCTTGTACTCTCATCACCTCCAAAGAGCCCCCACTAAATAGCATCATTTCAGAGTTAAGATTCCAACAATTTCCAAACATTCATTAGCAGTTCATTAAAAGCTGCATGACTGCCATCTAAGAGACAATATAACCATCCTTAGTACCAAAGAAGAGTGAGTAGGTATATTAACAAGTAAGAGCAAGTGGGGCCAAGAACTGAGAATCCAAATCTTCATTTTTTGACCTGAAGTCACACTCTGCCTTTTACCTGCCAAATTGTGGAAATCAAACTGAAGTGGAGCCCTGTCTCCCTCTCAAGTGGATGGAGAAAAGAGCATCCAATTGATTGCTCATTGTTGTCTCTGAGTTATTTCCAGAGCGCCTCAGGATAAAGGTCATTCAGTGACACTTCAGGAAAGATCTACCACAACTCATGGATAAATAGCCTGGTTGCTGTAGGCCGTGTGAATTGGGGAGAATTTGAGTTTAGATGTGTGGCTCTCTGTAGGACACCAGACTAGTTATTTTTCTATGATGACCAAGTTGAAGGCAATTTGAGATGAGACCATCCTTGGGAGCTTCCTCTAGTGCTGGGCAAAAGCTGAAAATTGTGCTCTTGCAGCCCAAACCCCAGAGCCCTGTGCACCTGAAAGCAACTAGAATCCCAGTGGTTTCAGCAATAATCCCAGTAGGCATTGTTGACACCAGGAAGAGTAGAGTGGATATTTCAGGCATGGTCTCATATAGTCTTAGCAAACATGGCCATGATGAAGCAAACCAGTTTGGTCATTCATGAATGCCTCCTGGTAGGATGAGGAGATCGGAAAGCATGCTGCAGTTAACACGACATACTGAGCCAGGGCACTGGGCCCCGTGCCAAGGAGGGCCAAGTGAATCCATGACTAAGAGCTGGTATGTCAAAGATGGCTATATACCTTCTAGGTAAAGAGTAGGAATGTAGAGGGGTAAGGCAAGGTAACTTCCTATGCAAAATGAAAAGAGTTCATAATAGAAGGTAAGAGGAAGTTCATCACATGATAATAATCAATATTTACACAGTTTTGAATTTAGGACAAAAAACTTTCCTTTTTGGGGGGGAACTGATCTATTCCTCTGAAAGTCCTTTGGGAAATTTGAAATTACATGCAAAAATCTAAACAAAGATTCAGGGGTGCCTGGGTGGCTCAGTCAGTTAAATGTCTCACTTTTGGTTTTAGCTCAGGTCATGATCACAGGGTGGTGAGATGGAGCCCTGCATTGGACAACAGTCTCCAAGGGGGGTCTGCTTGAGATTCTGTCCCTCTCTCTCTCTGCCCCTCCTCCTGTTCTCTCTCTCTCTCTCTCAAATAACTAAATAAATCTTTTTAAAAAGAAGGGGCACCTGGGTGGCTCAGTGGGTTAAAGCCTCTGCCTTCAGCTCAAGTCATGATCTTAGGGTCCTGAGATTCAGCCCCACATCGGGCCCTCTGGTCAGTGGGGAGCCTGCTTCCCCCTTCTACTCTGCCTGCCTCTCTGCCTACTTGTGATCTCTCTCTCTCTCCGTCAAATAAATAAAATTAAGAATCTTTTAAAAAATCTTTTAAAAAAGGATTCACATTGAGGGGGCACCTGGGTGGCTCAGTGGGTTAAGCCTCTGCCCTCGGCTCAGGTCATGATCTCAGGGTCCTGGGATTGAGCCCCGCATCAGCCTCTCTGCTCAGCAGGGAGCCTGCTTCCCTCCTCCCCCTCTGCCTGTCTCTCTGCCTGCTTGTGATCTCTCTCTCTCTCTCTGTCAAATAAATAAATATTTTTTAAAAAAAGAAAAAAAAGAAAAAAGAAAAAAAGGATTCACATTGATTGTGTTTTTTTACTTGCCGATTTTTACTACCAATGGTGCAAAAATTAGTTATTGTAGAGTGAACAAATCTTAGGTATTACAATGATTGCTGCTCTTTAAATCAAACCTGTTCAACACAATCTTATTCCTTAATATTTATTTTCTCACTATCTCTTATCTTGTTGGTTTTTCTTGAGTATCTTATGTGAAGTATTGACATTGAGTTCATGAAAGTTACAGAAAATGCAAGTTTAGAGGAATAAAATTTACATCAAATAGATGGCTCACCAGAGGACTCTTCCTCCATCATTTGCTTGATTTCAAAGCTGTATTGTGAGAGGTGAGAGGTGGCCTTCCCTTACTTAGTAGTTGCCATTATTGTCTGTTTATGTTGCTTATGTTGGAGCCTATGCAAGTAGTTCATATTTGATCATTTAATTCTACTAAAGTTATTAAACACAATAATTATGTTAATTGCTGAAAAGAAATAAATATTGAGAATATCTGGATGAATATCAAGCAGTCAGTGAAATTAAAAATTGTTTTCTGATATGAAGCAAAATTAGAAGTTAAGACCTAAAAATATATGTCAGGAAAATATTGTGAATTTCAATTGTTTTGAGTACTTCTAATGAATTTTTAAGTATATCATTGCAGTCATCATTATTATGTATTGTATTGGTATAATTTTAAATTTGAATATGATTTTAATACATTACTATTTATGTAAGTATACTAAAATTTGCTCTGAAAACTTAGCTATAAAGATAAATAAAATGTTAATAACTTTTAAATTTATTTATAGCTTAACATTTTTGTCAATCTTAATCCTGCATTGGATAAGAGAGTCAAGTTTGGCACTCTTTTCTTTCTATGTCTAAAGTACAGATACATAGAGAGGACACAAATAGATATAGAGGATAACTATGTCATTAAAATTTCATGAAGGATTCAATTAGCAAAAAATATCTAAAATGACTCTGGGGTCAAGGGAAGGGGAGACAATAATGAAATGAAATTGTTGAGAAACACTGCTCTAAACCCATTTGGTGAATGCAAAATGAAAAACAAAAACAAAAGTAGGAAGTAAGAGGAACATTCAGAAAATGGAAATGAATGCGTCCCCATTTAAGAGCATGCACAAGGGAAGATGTTCAGAGACCCAGACATGCCCACCCCAGCCAGGCCAACAGCATCTGCAGGAGAATGCATGGCCCTGCCCTGCTCCTTCTTGGTGGCCCTGGTGGTGCTCAGCTGCCACTCCCTCAGCTCTCTGGGATGTGACCTGCCTCAGGACTACAGCCTGCTGAACTGGAGGGCCTTGATGCTCCTGCAACAAATGAGGAGAGTCCCCCCTTTTTCCTGCCTGAGGGACAGAAATGACTTTGGCTTCCCCCAGGAGGTGTTGGACGGCAAGCAGCTGCAGAAGGCTCAAGCCCTCTCTGTCGTCCATGTGATGAACCAGAAGACCTTCCACCTCTTCTGCACAGAGGCCTCACCTGCTCCTTGGAACACGACCCTCCTGGAGGAATTGTGCTCAGGACTTTCTGAGCAGCTGGGCCGCCTGGAAGCCGGTGCCCTGCAGGAGGCGGGGGTGGGAGAGATGCCCCTTGTGAATGTGGACTCCATCCTGAGGAACTACTTCCAAAGGATCTCCCTCTATCTGCAAGAGAAGCAATACAGCCCTTGTGCCTGGGAGATGGTCAGAGCAGAGATCATGAAAGCTTTCTCTTCATCAACAACTTTGCAAGAAAGGTTAAAGGGCAAGAAATGAGACCTGGTTCAACATGGTGATGACTCTCACTGACAAATAATATCATACATCCTTGTGTTCTACCAGGTCAAAGACTCTCATTTCTGCTACAATCATGACACAATGGAATCAATTTGTCAAATGTTTTCAGGGGTATTAAGTGACATCATGTAGAACATATCAGCTCTACAAGAACTAGTTGTTTTCAGATGACTATGCTGATCTATTGGTGTATCTATTTAATAACTTATTTATTTAACTTTTTATAAGATTTAAATTATCTTTGAACAACATTAGGTATAATTTCTCTTTGTGGTTAAGAGAAAAAATATATCCTTTACATTTGTTCAATTTATTATTTCCTTTCTTTATTAAATATTTTGTATAGAAAAATTATTGCATTTATTATTTTAAAAAGAAACAAGCCTAAGGGGCGCCTGGGTGGCTCAGTGGGTTAAAGCCTCTGCCTTTGGCTCAGGTCATGATACCAGGGTTCTGGGATCAAGTCCCGCATCTGGCTTTCTGCTCAGCAGGGAGCCTGCTTCCCTTCCTCTCTCTCTCTGCCTGTGTCTCTGCCTACTTGTGATCTCTGTCTGTCAAATAAATAAATAAATAATCTTAAAAAAAAAAAAGAAAAGAAAAAGAGAAACAAGCCTGATTATAACCTGACGAGAGAATGGATTGTACAACGCACCTACTCATTATTACGTTATTCACGCTATAAATTAAAAATAAACTTTATCTAAACCAGTTTTTGTATTGCTGTCAGGATAGAGGTGGACATAATAAATCCAATCCTGCTTTGTACCATGGATTTTTGTGGAGAAACCAACCTAAAAACAATAATCATTTTGAAGTGGTACCAATTATGTTAAGTGATATAATGAGAAGGGGAAATAGGGAGTTCTCCCAGCAGAAGCTGCAGTAGGTCATTGTCAGGAAACAGAAAAAGAAGCAATAGATCTCTTCTACCATTGACTGATAGATATCCAACTGTAAAAATTCATGGAAAATGGATATTTGAGTCTGTGATTTATAAGCAGCTCTATTAACCAAAAGCCTGGGAGCAGAAGTGGTCATATCGGAAGAGTAGAGCATGAGAAAAGAACTTAAGAGTGATTCCTCGAGGGGCACCTGAGTGGCTCAGTGGGATAAGCTTCTGCCTTAAGCTCAGTTTATGATCTCAGGGTCCTGGGATGGAGCCCCACAATGGACAGGGTCCCTGCTCATTGAGGAGTCTGCTTCTCCCTCTCCCTCCACCCTTCCCCCAACCCCCCACTTGTACTCACACTCTCTCTCTCTCAATAAAATAAAATAAAAAGATTAATTTTTAAACTTTCAAATGGTAAGGGAGAAAAGAGCCACAAAGTTTGAACGGCCCTAAGGCAGTAGGATAAGAGAATATTGGTCAGAGTATTTCAAAGACAAAAAGTGCTTTAAAGAATTGCAACATTGCAAAATGTGGATGGGAAGGTGTGCCTGGGTGGCTCAGTGGGTTAAAGCTTCTGCCTTCGGCTCAGGTCATAATCTCAGGGTCCTGGGATCGAGCCCCGCATCGGGCTCTCTGCTCGGCAGGGAGCCTGCTTCCCTTCCTCTCTCTCTGCCTGCCTCCCTGCCTACTTGTGATCTCTGTCAAATAAATAAATAAAATCTTTTAAAAAATGTGGATGGGAAGTGTCTACCACCCTGGGATATAGGGAGCATTGAAACTTTAGTGAGAGCTGGCTTGCCAGAATTCATCAACAGAAACCATACTGGAAGGTAAAGGGAGAGAGTGAATAAGAGAAGTGAAGTTAATGTGTTCAGAGAAAATAGTTGCAAGAGATTTGCCTTCTGAAACGCAACAGAAAACAGAGTGGGAATTGGAAATTATGTGCATTTTTTTTTTCTGCAGAATTCCCCCTTTTGCAATATATGTCACTCTGGGTTGATTCATGGATTTGAAACATTAGCAAATCATGTTCATCTGTTTAATATGTATTTCTTTTAAAGCATGGCACATTTCATTACTCACAATGCTAATTTATTATTATTTTGATTCCTACTGTGTGGAATGTCAGTAAGCTGCTCTATGGATTGGAACTATGCAGAAACCACAGGGCAGCAGATGGAAGGCAAATTTGCTGAAGAGAAGAGCTCCTGATGTCTTTCTCTCACCTGGGAGTCACCTTAGTATTGTCCTTCCCTTTCTGGTCAGATTGTCTTTGAGTTCCTGTTGCCTCAAAGCATCCAAATGCGATGACAGTTTTCTAGCAAAGCTGAGTGGAGAAAGAAAAAAAGAAAATGATGTATTGAAAGTGATGGAAACTAATGGTCCAGGACCTTCTTTTTCCATTTTCTCTTCCCTAATTTGGTACTGAATCAAGATGAAATGGAAAGGAATTGAGAAGAGCAAGACAACTCCTGTCCAGAAAATTACTAAATTAAAACAAACATACACAGTTTTAAAAACTCTGAACAGTGAAGCAAAAGTGACTAGTTTTATCTAGCATCCTATGTAACCTCACTGCCCCACACTTCACTGTGAGACAGAGCATGAGGAATCCAAGGACTCAGGAGAAGAGGACTGACTCAATAATGCAGGGACAGTCATTCCTTCAGTCGAAGCCTCGCACAACACACAGAGGCCCCTGCGGCCTCAGAAACCGAGAACAGGACTCACAGTCTAATGACTGAACTCCATATAGAAATCAACATTTAGTGAAATAAAACTGCAGTCACTATTTAAGGTAAAACTAAAAAAGGGGGGGTGATAATTCACTCACCCCTGTGTCCCTGACACACACATGTAGTACATAACTTTTACCTTGTGTCCTCTGTAAGACACGGAAAAATACGACACTTGGGTACCTGACAGAAAAAGGGGAATTGGTCACATAAACACTCTTGGATCTTGGGCTGTTGATTGTTCAGGGGACAAAAACAAACCCCCTCTAAGACAGTTTTGCTCAAAACTGGAAGTATGCTGAGCTCACTCCTCGCAGCCAGGTAGAGAGAAGGGGAGTGGGGGAGGGAGGGAGGGAGGGAGTGAGGAGGGCAAAGGTGGAACACAGGTGGCTGTGGGAACAGCATAAGATGCAACCCACCCTGCTGGGGGGGGGGGTGAGATTCTATGCAGAAAGGACACACGGATGTGCAGCTGAAATTAGAACAGAAACACCAAGGTGCACCTAAAAAATAACTAGGAAACCAGCCTGGGTTTCAGGGAAGAAACTGATGAGTCATCAGTTGTCAGTAGGACAAGGCAGAAAGAGGTGGAAATGTCACTTACCTCCCTGGTCATGAGACACCCCCCTCCCCCACCTCATCCAAACAGCACCCAGCATGGCCATCCTTGGAAGTCTTCTTTTGTACACAGAATCCAAGAATATTCTTCATTAGTCATTATGCCCTAAGCAATTAATATGAACACTGGCCAATGACCAAGGTGTGGGAAGACCCCCGGAGTGCTTGTCAAACAGGGGGACCACATCCTTTCTGAAGAGGACAGATGCTGAGGGATGAGGCAGCAGGGCTGAGGTACAGAAATGAAAACAGAGAAAACAGAAATGAAAACAGAGAAAACAGAGCCCAGGAGCAGAGGTAAAACTGCATTCTCAGCAAGGAGAACAAAGCTGCCTACTTGTGACTGTAACACAAACATTTTTTTTTTTTCTCATTTGAAAGCTTTGGCTCCATTTACATAGAAACATCTCAAGAACTGGACAAATTAAACTTTGATGAAAAAATGAAAAAATAATTGAAATGAGTGGTGTCTTCCAATCTTTTCTAAGTAAATCATACGTAAAGAAAAGCAAATAAAAATTAAAAGCCATAAAAAGTGCCCAGGAACATTCTGCAAATGAAAACTACCCTATTATATTTAAGAGTCATGAATAGAAAGAACTGGAGAGGAACTGAGGGCCATGGCACAGCTGACTGGTCCCCCAGACAACCAGACTCAGCTATGGCAGAGATTTTTCAATTGTCAGACTAGGAAATCAGAATGACTATCATTAATATGCTGAGGGTTTTAATGTATTCATATTCTCATTCATTTATTCATTCATCTATTTTATCTACTACGTACTATTTAAAACAGATTTGTACAGCAAGATGCCCTCTTAAAAATAAAAAAATAGTTTTGTTCATACAATATCATATTTACCTTTATAATACATTTGAATGTAACAAAATTTGTTCATCTTATTTTTGTCAAATTGTTTTCTTTATGAAATTCTTCACCAGAAGATTTTTCAGATTTGTTAATTCTTAAAAAGAGAGATAGCTTGAATTTGTGACCCATTTTGAAGAATGAATGATAAATTCAAATCACTCATTCATTTCTCATTTGTTATTTTAAAACTGCTTATCTCTATGCCAGATTATGTAGTTATTCTGGGGACACAGAGGTGAATAAAGCAATTGTAAAGTTTTTTTCTCTTTGAGCCTTCCATTTTGAAGAGAAAGAAACATAAAGCAGGAGAATGAGACAAGATGGTGGAGGAGTAGGCCAACTAAATTTTGTCAGGTCCCAGGAATTCAGCTAGATAGTTATTGAACCATTCTGAACAACTACAAACTCAACAGGAGATTATAGAGAAGAAGAGCAGCAATTCTAGAAGCAGAAAAGCAACCACTTTCTGGAAGGTAGGATGTGGGGAGAAGTGAATCAGAAGTCATGGGAAGAGAGACCACGGCAGGGAGGGGCCAACTCCCAGCAAGCAGTAGAGCAATGGAGCACAAAATCAGAACTTTTAGAAGTCTGCTCCACTGAGGGATGTCACTCCAGGGGTTAAGCTAGGGATGGAGCCCTCGTGGGGACAGTGTGGTCTCAGGACCTGCAGGGTCACAAAAAGATCAGGGGTGTCTGAGTGTGGCAGAGATCCACACTCAGTATTGGAGCAGGGACACTGGCTGCAGAGACAGAGCCAAGGGGTGGGCTCTCAGCTCGGGGTTACCTTAAACCATGATCCAAGGCACCATCGGGCCACTGCTCTTTGATCAGGGACCCTACAAGTGGCAGATCCAGGGAGATCCCTCCTTCCTCCTCCAGGAGGAGAAGCATGGGAGCATGCAGCAGGAATCTGCTGGGTTTGGAGACTCCAAACAGGGCTGTGAACCAAAGATAGACATGTTTGGTCACAGGCTAGGTGAGCATGGAGTGCGGCCAGAGACCAGGGAGACAGAAGGGTTTGACTGCTTTTCTCTGAGGGCACACTGAGGAGTGGGGCCCTGAGCTCTTGGCAACTCTGGGCGGAGACTGGGAGGCCACCATTTTCATTCTCTTCTTCCAAAGCTGTACGGAAAGTGTTCAGGGAACAAGAGGTACGGAGAGCAAAACGGAGCAGATTGCTTAGCTTGGCCCCTGGCAAGAGTGGTGCAATTCTGCCTCACGTAAAAACACTTGAAAATTACTGCAAGAGTCCCTCCCCCAGAAGAGCAGCAAGAATATCTAGCCAAGATCAAGTTCACCAGTCAATGAGAACTGCGGAACTCCAGAGCTAGAAGAATGCCCCTAATAGAATTCATGGCTTTTTTCCCATTATTCTTTAGTCTTTCAAAGTTAAATTTTTTAATTTTATTTTTTCTTATTCTATTTTTAAAATTTTTTCCTCTTTTCTATTTTAACATATTTTAACTATTTTATCTTATCAGTCCTTTTTTAAAACTTTTTACAATTTTCATCTTTACAGTCATATTCTGTCCCTTCATCATGTTTACCCTTATTTTTGTATATATATGTTTTTCTTTCTTTAAAATTTTGGTAGGCAGTTTCTTCTAACAGACCAAAATACACCCAAAATCAAGTGTGTGGCGCTGTTCCATTCACCAGTCATATTTTTTTTTCCTTTCTTCTCCCCCCAGTTTTGGGTTTCTTCTGATTTGGTTAGTGTATGTCTTTCTGGTGTCATTGTTTCCCTTTTAGTATTTTGTTCTCTCATTCATCTGTTCCTTTCTGGATAAAACTACAAGGCAGAAAAACTCACCTCAAAAAAAAGAACAGGAGTCAGAACTGACTGCTAGGAACCTAATCAATTCAGGCATTAGTAAGATGTCAGAAACAGAGTTCAGAATGATGATTATAAAGATGCTAGCTGGGCTTGAGAAAAGCATAGATGACACTAGAGAATCTCTTTCTGGAGAAATAAAAGAACTAAAATCTAAGCAAGTTGAAATCAAAAAAGCTGTTAATGAGGTACAGTAAAAAATGGAGGATAAATGAGGCAGAAGAGAGAATTAGTGATATAGAAGACCAAATGATGGAGAACAAAGAAGCTGAGAAAAAGAGAGATAAACAACTACTCGATCACAAGGGGAGAATTCAAGAGATAAGTGATACCATAAAACAAAACAATATTAAAATAATTGGGATCCCAGAAAAAGAAGAAAGGGGGGGCAGAAGATGTTGGAGAAGATTATAGTGGAGAACTTCTCTAATCTGGGGGAGGAAACAGGCATCAAATACCAGGAGAAACAGAAAAAAAACCCTCAAAATCAATAAAAACAAGTCAACACCCCATCATCTAATAGTAAAACGTACAAGTCTCAGAGACAAAGAGAAAATCCTGAAAGTGTAGGGACCTACTTAGCCAGAGTGACTCCATCTCGGTTAAACAGCCTTTGTGTTGTTTGTGCAGTAAAACTTAAACTGACCCTGTACAGAGGAACTTACTTAAAAGCAAGTCTGGGAAACCAGTAAAATATGGTCGACCAGTCCCTGATACCAGAGCCCAAATACAAGGACGGGTCAGGTCAGGTGGAGATAACAGAGCCCAAATACGAGGATGGGTCAGGTCAGGTCAGTTGGAGATAACAGAGCCCAGAATGCAAGGATGAGTCAGGCCAGGTGGAGACAATCTCATTGGCCAGGCTCAACCACATGGCCTTTTCTCTATAAAATCTAGTCTGTGAAGCCGGGGGTGGTCTCTCTCTCCATAAGATACGGCCCTGGCCAGTCAGTTTGACTCTCAGTGCTGGTGTGAAATAAAGCTTTGCTTGACCTTCACTTTGTATCAGTCTTGCTCCTTTGATTATGGACCCCATCATCTGGGAGCTCATCCAGGATCAAATGATGAGAACTGAGCCAGCATCAGAATTTCTGGGAAAAGCCTCTGGAGGTAAGATCTTGAGACCCCATTCTGTGAGATCCTGTTCTGTCTGTCTGTGTGTTTGCGGAGCTCCAGGGGTATAGCCCACTGGGGAGAAACTGGATTCAGTATTGCTCCTCAGGGCTGGAGTGGATGTGGGGATGCCCCATCCCTCCACTGGTAGATTGCCAGGGGGTTCGAGTCCCCCTAGGCGGTCAGGGGACCGAGAAAATCCCCACGAGTGGCAGGTTGTGTTTTTGAGTTGGGATTATATCTTGCACACCCTTGAACTTGATATCTGGTTGAGGAAGGACCACTGGGTCTGCAGTTGTCTTGGTCTTGTCTTTTTGATGTCTGTTGTGTTGTTTGTTGTGTTTGAAAAGGTGTTTAACAACAGGGATCCACAAGAAGATGAAAAACAGACCAAAAAAATAGTTAAGGTTTTGGTATTACATGAGGTGGGAGGGAGATGGGGGAAAGAGGTCAATGGAAAGGGAAAAGGCAGGTAGGGGATGGTCAGCTCCTTTGATCATGGACCCCATCAAAAGCAGCTCAGGAAAAGTGGGATGTAACATATAACAGTAGAAATATTAGACTGGCAGCAGATCTGTCCACAGAGACCTGGCCAGCCACAAAGGACAGGCATGATATTTTCAGAGCACTAAACAAGAAAAATATGCAGCCAAGAATACTATATCTAACTAGGCTGTCATTGAAAATAGAAGGAGAAATAAAAATCTTTGAGGACAAACAAAAACTAAAAGAATTTGCAAACACCAAACCAGCTGTACAGGAAATATTGAAAGAGGGTCCTCTGAGCAAAGAGAGGCCCTAAAAGTAACAGACCAGAAAGGAACAGAGACAATATACAGTAACAGTCACCTTAAGGCAATACAGTGGCACTAAACTCATATCTTTCAATAGTTACCCTGAGTATAAATAGTCACCCTAAATGCCCCAATCAAAAGACACAGGGTATCAGAATGGATAGAAAAAAAAAAATAAGACCCATTGATATGCTATCTGCAAGAGACTCATTTTAGACCCAAAGACACCACTAGTTTTAAAGTGAGAGAGTGGGAAACCATTTATCATGCAAATGGACATCAAAAGAAAGCTTGGGTGGCATTCCTTATATCAGGCAAATTAGATTTTAAGCTAAAGACTATAGTAAGAGATGAGGAAGGACACTATACCATACTTAAAGGGTCTGTCCAACAAGAAGATCTAACAATTTTAAATATCTATGTCCCTAACATGGGAGCAGCCAATTATATAAACCAATTAATAACAAAATCAAAGAAACACATCAACAATAATACAATAATACCAGGGGACTTTAACACCCCCTCACTGAAATGGACAGATTATCTAAGCAAAAGATCAACATGGAAATAAGGGCTTTAAATGACACGCTGGACCAGATGGACTTCACAGATATATTCAAACATTCCATCCCAAAACAACAGATACACACTCTTCTCTAGTGCACATGGAACATTCTCCAGAAGAGATCACATCCTGGGTCACAGATCAGGTCTCAACTAGTACCGAAAGATTGGGGTCATTCCCTGCATACTTTCAGACTGCAATGCTTTGAAACTGGAACTCAATCACGAGAGGAAAGGTGGAAAGAACTCAAACACATGGAGGCTAAAGAGCATCCTACTAAAGAATGAATGAGTCAACCAGGAAATTAAAGAAGAATAAACAATATATAGAAACAAATGAAAATGAAAACACAGCTGTTCAAAATCTTTGGGATGCAGCAAAGGCAGTCCTAAGAGAGAAGTATAAAGCAATACAAGCCTTTCTCTAGAAATAAGAAAGGTCTCGAATACACAAGCTAACCCTATACCTAAAGGAGTTGGAGGAAGAACAGCAAACAGAGCCGAAACCCAGCAAGAGAAGAGAAATAATAATCATTAAAGCAGAAATCAATGAAGTAGAAACCAAAAGAACAGTAGAACAGATCAACAAAACTAGGAGCTGGTCTTTTAAAGAATTAATAAGATTGATATACCCCTGGCCAGACTTATCAAAAAGAAAAGAGAAAGGACCCAAACTAATAAAATCATGAATGAAAGAGGAGAGATCACAACCAACACCAAAGAAATACAAACAATTATAAGAACATATTAGGAGCAACTAACTATATACCAACAAACTAAACAATCTAGAAGAAATGGATGCATTCCTAGAGACATATAAACTACCAAAACTGAACCAGGAAGAAATAGAAAACCTGAACAGACCCATAACCAACCAGGAAATTGAAGCAGTCATCAAAAATCTCCCAAGAAGCCAGAGCCTAGGGCCAGATGGATTCCCAGGGGGATTCTGCCAAACGTTTAAAGAAGACTTAATACCTATTCTCCTGAAACTGCTCCAAAAAATAGAAATGGAAGGAAAACTTCCAAACTCATGAGCCAACATTACCTTGGTCCAAAACCAGATGAAGACCCCACCAAAAATGAGAATTACAGACCAATATCCCTGATGAACATGGATACAAAAATTCTCATCAAAATACTAGCCAATAGGATCCAACAGTACATTAAAAGGATGATTCACCACAACCAAGTGGGATTTATTCCTGGGCTGCAAGTTCAGTTCAACATCCACAAATCAATCAATGTGATACACTACATTAATAAAAGGAAGAACCAGAACTATATGATGCTCTCAACAGATGCTGAAAAAGCATTTGACAAGTACAGCATCCTTTCTTGATCAAAACTCTTCACAGTGGAGGGACAGAGTATACATACTTCAATATCATAAAAGCCATCTATGAAAAACCCACAGCAAATATTCTCAATGGGGAAAAACTGAGAGCTTTTCCCCTAAGGTCGGGAACATGGCAGAGCTGTCCACTATCACCACCGGCTATTCAACATAGTACTAGAAGTCCTAGCCTCAGCAATCAGACAACAAAAAGAAATAAAATGCATCCAAATCAGCAAAGAAGTCAAACTCTCATTCTTTGCAGATGATGTGATACTTTATGTGGAAAACCCAAAAGACTCCACTCCAAAACTTCTAGAACTCATACAGGAATTCAGTAAAGTGCCAGGATATAAAATTAAAGCACAAAAATCAGTTGCATTTCTACATACCAACAATAAGACAGAAGAAAGAAATTAAGGAGTCGATCCCATTTACAACTGCACCCAAAACCATAAGATACCTAGGAAGAAACCTAACCAAAAAGGCAAAGAATTCATACTCAGAAAACTATAAAGTACTCATGAAAGAAATTGAGGAAGACACAAAGAAATGGAAAAATGTTCCATGTTCATGGATTGGAAGAACAAATATTGTGAAAATGTCTGTGGTACCTAGAGCAATCTATACATTTAATGCAATCCCTATCAAAATACCCCAACTTTTTCCAAAGAAATTGAACAAATAATCCTAAAATTTATATAGAACCAGAAAAGACCCTGAATAGCCAGAGGCATGTTGGGGAAAAAAAAACAACTGAGTCTTGCGGCATCACAATTCCATACTTCAAGGTCTATTACAAAGATGTAATCACCAAGACAGTATGGTACTGGCACAAAAACAGACACATAGATCAATGGAACAGAATACAGAGCCCTGAAATGGACCCTCAACTCTATGGTCAACTAATCTTTGACAAAGAGGAAAGAATAGCCAATGGAAAAAAAGGCAGTCTCTTCAACAAATGGTGATGGAAAAATTGGGCAGCCACATGCAGAAAAATGAAACTGGACCATTTCCTTATACCACAATAAAAATGGACCTAAAATGGATGAAACACCTCAATGTGAGACAGGAATCCAATAATATCCTTGAGTAGAACACAGGCAGCAACCTCTTCGACCTCAGCCGCAGCAACTTCTTCCTAGAAACATACCAAAGGCAAGGGAAGCAAGGGCAAAAATGAACTATTGGAACTTCATCAAAACAAAAAGCTTTTGCACAGCAAAGGAAACAGTCAACAAAACCAAAAGACAACAGACAGAATGAGAGAAGATATTTGCAAATGACAAATCAGATAAAGGGCTAGTACCCAAAATCTATAAAAAACTATCAAACTCAACACCCAAAGAACAAATAATCCAATCAAGAAATGGTCAGAAGACAAGAACAGACATTTTTGCAAAGAGGACATCCAAATGGCCAACAGACACATGAAAAAGTGCTCAACATCACTTGCCATCAGGGAAATACAAATCAAAACCACAGTGAGATATCACCTCACACCAGTCAAAATGGCTAAAATTAACCAGTTAGGAAACGACAGATGTTGGTGAGGATGCGGAGAAAAGGGAACCCTCCTATACTGTTAGTGGGAATGGAAGCTCGTGCAGCCACTCTGGAAAACAGCATGGAAGCTCCTCAAAGAGTTGAAAATAGAGCTACCCTATGAACCAGCAACTGGACTCCTGGGTATTTACTCTAAAGATACAAATGTAGTGATCCAAAGGGACACGTGCACCCAATTATTTATAGCAACAATGTCCACAATAGCCAAACTATGGAAAGAGCCTTGGTGTCCATTAACAGATGAGTGGATAAAGAAGATGTAGTGTATATATACACAATGGTATACTCTGAAGCCATCAAAAAAAACCCAAATCTTGCCATTTGCAATAACGTGGATGGAACCAAAGGGTATTATGCTAGGTGAAATAAGTCAATCAGAGAAAGACAATTATCATATGATCTCACTGATATGAGGAATTTGAGGGGCAGGGTGGGGGTTCATGGGGGAAGGGAGGGAAAAATAAAACAAGATGGGACCGGGTAAGGAGACAAGCCATAAGAGACTCTTAATCTCAGGAAACAAATTGAGGGTTGCTGGGGGGGTGGAGGGGAGGGATGGGGTGGCTGGGTCATGGACATTGGGGAGGGTATGTACTATGGTGAGTGCTGTGAATTGTGTAAGACTGATGAATCACAGACCTATACTCCTAAAACAAATAATACATTATATGTTAATATAAAGCCCAGCAGAGACAGAAAATTAAAATTAAAATAAAAAAAGAAAAGAAACATAAAGCACTAATCATGCTTTAAGAATTTCAATTATATTTCACATTATAATGAGAGGTAAAGGACAAGAGATTATTTTGCTTGAATGAGGGATGTCAAGAGGGGAGACAGAGCAGATGAACTCTTTAAAGCAGATGAAACCTCTAAACACAGACATCCCATCAGCAGACGTGTCCTCGGATCCAGAATCTCCAACAGAGTATATTGTGGAGATATTAATTTACAATGGCTTGTTGCATATTTGCAACCCAGGGCATGATGATAGATGTTTCACTTATAAGTAGATTGTAAAATGAAGAGATAACCTAAAGCTTATGAAGATGTTCGACTTTTAAGGTTAAAAGAGAAGAGCTTCCAAAGAGCCAGTGCAGGTAGAAGGCAACAAAAGAAGAATGATCTTCAGAAAGTACTGAGTAAGCAAACAAAGACTTTAAATTTGATGGGGGGGGTCTTAGAGAAGAATAGGGCTAACTTGTCCCAGTTGATCTGGACACATAGGCGCCATTGATCACTTTGGTAAGATCCAATTAGGCAGAAAAATAGGCCATGTTGATAGATGAAGAATAAGAGTGTGTCATCTTTTTACTTAGCCCAGGGTTGCTATGGTTCTATATACTTACTAGAAAAAAAGAAGCTCTTGGTTTCTTTGATTTTCTTTAGAGTTTTTCTAGTTTCTATTTCCTTGATTTCCACTATTCTCCTTATTGTTTCATTTTATTTATTTTATTTTTAGTTGCTTCTTTTACTTCTAGCTTGTTATAGTGAAAGTGAAGAATCCTGGCTTTGGACATTCCTTCTTCTTTAGCCTGATCATCTAAAGCCATAAGTTATACTTCAATCCTGCCTGGTTGCATCTCACAAATTTTTATGTGATAGGGGTTTTTAAATTTTTTTTTCACTTATTTATTTTTGAAGTAGGCTCCACACCCAACATGGGGCTTGAACTCACGACCCTGTGATCAAGAGTCTCACTTTTTACTGACTGAGCCAGCCAGGCACCTCCAATATGTTGTGTTTCCATTTCCATTTATTTCAATGTATTTTCATACTTCCCTTGGGATTTCTTCTTTGCCCCATGAGTTATTAAATGTGTGTTATTTAATTTCTAGATATTTGGAGATTTTTTATTATCTCTCTGGTATTGTTTTCTATTTTTGTCTATTGCAGTTAAAGAACTTCCTCTTTCATCTCAGTTCTTTTAATTCTATAGAAACTTTTTTATGACCCAGAATGTGGTCTATACTTATGTTTGTCCTAATGAAGTCTGAAAAAATATTTGTCACTTGTAATATTTGTAATATTTTCCATCTCTAAAACTTCCTATCAGTTTTTATTTGTATCTTCCATTTTTTCCTTCATTGTGCCTTGAGGAAGAAAGTCATCTTAATTATCAAACTCAAGAAGATGTTGTTCTTTGTTTCAGCATCATGGACAGTTTTCTAGTTATTTCTGCTAGGAGCACGTGTTCAAGTCTTCTTCACACATCGTGATTGAAAATGAGCTATTTTCCTTCTTATGTTTTATTTCATTTTTTAAAAATATTTTATTTATTTATCAGAGAGAAAGAGCTCAAGAAGGGCAGGCAGAGGGAGAAGCAGGCTCCCTGCTGAGCAAGAATGCAGATTTGGGACTCAATCTCAGGACCCTGGGATCAGGACCCGAGCTGAAGGCAGATGCTTAACCAGTTGAGCCACCCAGGTGTCCCTACTTTCCTTCTTAAAGTCCAATCTTCCATCAAGTCTGTATTGCATCAGGATTTTATTTCATCTATCATCTATCATATGATATGAGTTGACACTGATCTCTGCCTGGATTGGCAGGTAACCACTGTGGAATCATTTCTGGATAGTTAATCCCACCATTTGAACACCAGATACATCCTTTATCCTAAACCTAACTGTCAACAATAACACGATCATTTTGGGTATGACGATTTTTACCAATCTGGTTACCTAATTTTCCTCTTCGTTACACTGCATTTTCTGTAATTATGAAATATAGCTTATTTTTACATAGAGATTGATATGCCCAGACTTCTCTATTGCTTTCTTTCTTCCTACTAAATTAAGATTCGATCTTTAGGTAGGTCAATGACTTCAGAAAAATGATAAACTCTTAGGCATTAATAAATAATGAGTTTGCAATTAATATAATGGCCAGGGACACTTCCCTCATCAGATGAAAAAATGAAAGTGAATCAGAAATTTTCTCTTTTCCAATATCCGAAGGGCAAAACTGAAAACCAGTAAAAATCAAGAGCAGCATCATCAAAAAAGAACACAAGGAAGTGTATAAATTTGGGATTAAAATATATGAGAACTTCAAAATAAGAAATATAAGGACTGTTTATGACATGTGATATAGGATTATATACTACATCTAGATTTTGCTAAGGAACTTAGATGTTTGATCCTGGATAATTCACTTAGCCTCTTTGGACCTCGGTTCTCCAAAGATAAAAGAGGCTGGAAATGTTCCTTGAGTTGTGATTATTAAATAATCTAGAACACTTGGAGGCACTTAGCAGAATGAAGCCTTAACAGATGGTAACTATTATTTATTCATAGAGATCTAGAGGAGAATAGTGGACTTCTCCTAGCCCTCTCTCTGTTACTGATTGCAAATTGCTGGTTGTCTTAAAAAAACAGAATTGGGAACAAGTGGCTTATCAATACATATATAATAGTATAATATTTTTATGTATATAGTACATGATATATATACACTATATATTCTGATAGATAACACATTTCCCCCTTCTTCTCTGCTTCCCCAGATCCCATCCATTCACTACCATATTACGATGTTTCCTTCTCCCCATGTAGAAACCCCCAGTGAGGGGCGCCTGGGTGGCTCAGTGGGTTAAGCCTCTGCCTTCAGCTCAGGTCATGATCCCAGGGTCCTGGGATGGAGCCCCACATCGGACTCTCTGCTCAGCGGGGAGCCTGCTTCCTCCTCTCTCTCTGCCTGCCTGTCTGCCTACTTGCGATCTCTGTCAAATAAATAAATTTTTTAAAAATCAAAAAAAAAAGAAGAAAAGAAAAGAAACCCCCAGTGAGCTCCCCCGTCCCCCCCCCACCCGCCTCCTCAGGAGCCTCTCCTGCCCATTCACACACCTGCTTCCTTTTCCTTTGTGGTTTCTCTGACGCTTTTATTTCCAAGTACAAAGCCGCTAACTGAAACCAGGAGTTGTGTGAAAGTTCTAGGTTTTTGGAAACTCTGCTAGGAAAAGCCGTGTTCTCTTCTTTTTCTCCCAGTGACTATTTTTAGACCTGAGGAAATGTCCCCGCTGTAGTGATGTAACAGTAGCTTTAGCAAAAAGGAAATAGAAAGCAGGATCATTTTACTGTGGCCTGTTAAAATATTTATGAAGGAAGAGTGCCGCCTACTGGCTACGATGGACAAAGACAGTGAGCAAGTCTGGAGACTTGCTTTGTGCTCTAGTCAGAAGCCCGTCTCCAGGCAGATTTTTTTCCAGAGCAAAAAGGGCTCATTCTTAGAAGGAACTGACTCCAATAGTGTAATAAGCCAATTTCCATAGCTTTTGTATATTTTTGAAACAAAATGCTTTTTTTAAAAAGTGGTTGGCGTCAGAGAAAAATTGAGTAAAAGATATCAAGGTTTTCCACCTACACCCTGGTTCTGTATCTACATTGTCTTTTGCATTATCCATATCCCCCACCAGATGGAATAGTTGTTATACTTGATTCCAAGTGTCAAAATTGCTTTTTGTGGTTGTGACCCAATCTGAAGTATTGCAGTGGTCTGGGCTCTCCAGAGCTTGTCCTTGCAGCGGTCTAACAAAACCTTAGTATTTATTGTCTCTCATTGGGTTTTCTTGGGTATTACACAAGAAACAACGACACAGAATTTTTGGAAGATACACAAACTTTGGAAGAAACACACACACAAAAATATCAGGGCAACAAATCTGGGAATAACAGGAATAATTTAGGATCCGAGGAGTTTCTCTCCATCATTTCCCAGATCTGAGAGTCTTAACTGGACAAGTGATACTTGCTTAATGGTGAGCTGCCATTGGCTGTCTTGCGGACGTTGCTTGTCTGAGCTTTGACGTGATGCAGGCTTGGCAATAAAGTACAAATTATATTTTATGACCTAGTTCTACAAAATTGCTTCATATCAATAATTATCAAGTGTTAAACAGAAAAAATATTTTGACAATACCTTCAAGAGTATCTAGTAGCAGGTGAAGTTAAAATGATTTTGTCACATGAGGCAACGTTAAAATTCAGTTCCTAAAAAAAACATGTTAAGAAAATAATTTAATTTCTCATTTGCTTTTAGCAATTTGGAATGATTTTAAATGTTTAAGTATACCGATCATGATGTCTTTTTAGAAAATTTTAATTTGCTTTGTACTTCATTTATTACAATTTATATATGTAAATAAATTATGGGTCACTCACCAAATTTACTTATATACTTAAGCATCAATAACTTTAAAAGTTAACTTTTAGCTTAAAACTTTTAGTCATTCTTAACCCTGCATGGGATAAACTTTACACTTTCTTTTTTACCTATAAAGCACAGACAGAAATACAAAACAATATATACTGTGTCTCTGTGCTATTAAGTTTTCTTGGAAGTTTTAATTAAAGTACATCCAAAAGACTCTGGAGGCAAGAGACAATACTAAAAAAAAATAATACATGGTAGAGAAACCCATGCTCTAAACCCCAGTAGAAAGTGCAGAAGAAAGTAAGGGAAATGTTCAGAAATTAAAAACTCTTATGTCCCCTACTTAAGCCTCACACACAAGAGAAGATGTTCAGAGAAGCTAGAGCCACGGGTCCCAGACCTGCCCACCCCAGCCAGGCCAACAGCATCTGCAGGAGAACCCATGGCCCTGCCCTGCTCCTTCTTGGTGGCCCTGGTGGTGCTCAGCTGCCACTCCCTCAGCTCCTGGGATGTGACCTGCCTCAGGACCACGGCCTGCTGCACTGGAGGGCCTTGATGCTCCTGCGACAAATGAGGAGAATCTCCCTTTTTTCCTGCCTGAGGGACAGAAATGACTCTTGCTTCCCCTAGGAGGTGTTCAATGGCAAGCAGCTGCAGAAGGCTCAAGCCCTCTCTGTCGTCCATGTGACGAACCAGAAGACCTTCCACCTCTTCTGCACAGAGGCCTCACCTGCTCCCTGGAACACGACCCTCCTGGAGGAATTGTGCTCGGGACTTTCTGAGCAGCTG
The DNA here is from genome assembly GCA_004024625.1 of Mellivora capensis. Lineage (NCBI taxonomy): Eukaryota > Metazoa > Chordata > Mammalia > Carnivora > Mustelidae > Mellivora > Mellivora capensis. The sequence continues at coordinate 81,312 of PISX010003222.1, read as the reverse complement.
GGCCATCTGGAAGCCTGTGCCCTGCAGGAGGCGGGGGTGGGAGAGATGCCCCTGGTGAATGTGGACTCCATCCTGAGGAACTACTTCCAAAGAATCTCCCTCTATCTGCAAGAGAAGCAATACAGCCCTTGTGCCTGGGAGATGGTCTGAGCAGAGATCATGAAACCCTTGTATGCATCAACAGTCTTGCATAAGAGGCTAAGGAGCAAGAAGTGAGACCCAATTCAACATGGAAATGATTCCCTGTGACTAATAACATCACACTCTCTGGAGTTCTGCCGTGTCAAAGACTGTCATTTCTGCTGTCATCGTGACACGAACTGAATCGGTTTGTCACATGTGTTCAGGAGTATTAAGCTACAGGAAGTCAACATGGCAAACACCTGCTGCTTTCACATGACTATGCTGATCTACCTATTAACTATTTATGTATTTCACTATTTATAAGATTTAAATAATTTTTCATTGTATAATATTAGATGTACCTTCACTGTGGTTAAGAGAAATATATATGCTTTAATTTTTAAAATTTTTTGTTCATTAAATGTTTCTACAGAAAAATTCTTGTGTTTGTTTCTTATTGAAGGAGGAAGCAAGTCTGATTGAAAACTGATGAAAGAATAGATTGTACAACTCACTTACTCATAATTTTGTGATTCACATTAGAAGTAATAGCATCGGCTTGGAGACATTAAATTGCAATATCTCTTGCATATTTGGAAATCAGGGCATGGTACTGAAAGTCCTTCCATCTGATGCGAGTGTGGAATGAGAAGATGCCCTAAAGCTTCAGAGAACCTTTAACTTTTAAGGCTGAGAAGGAGAAGGGGAGCCTCTCAGGGGCACAGAGATGGGGCAGCCAGTGCAGGTAGGAGGCAACCAGGGAAGAATGATATCCAGAAAGTGTGGAAGAAGGGAAGATTCAGAATTTCCCAAGAGGAACCTCAGGCAGGAATTTATCACGTGGGCTACAGGACTGTGCCCTGCATCTGGATTCTGCTTCCACCTCATTGTTTGATTGAGAGAACCTCACTAGAGCTCTCTGCAGCTCAGTTTCCCCAGATGTAAAGTGGGGTGGAAATATTCCTAGAGCTGTTGTAATAATGAAGTGGCACATGTCAAAGTATCTAGTATCCTCCACTGAGTGAGAGTTTAACAGATGGGGACTATTTTCTTATGTTTTCCCTAAAAATTGATCTTCTCTTAGCCTTTTCCCTGTGACTGACTGTAAATGACTGATCCCCCAAAATACCATTGGGAAAAAAATAATAAAATACCCATTGGGAACAGTTGGCCCATCAACTGAATGTAATTAGTTACACAATAATGTTACATGTATACATATACACTGTACCTATTTCCGCATACTCTGTTCGTTCTGGGACAGCACATTTCCCCTTCCTCCGTGCCCTCTGAGATCCCAACCTTTCACTCTCCAGTCACAGAGCTTCCCTCTCCCCCAGTGTAGAAACCTTCTGTGGCCTCCCCTCCTCCTTCCCTCCTCAGGAGCTTCTCCTGCCCATTCACACAGCTGCTTCCTTTTCCTTTGTGGTTTCTGTCTGGCCCTTTTACTTACAATTACAAAGCCACAAAGAAGAACACAAGTTGTTTGAAATTTCAAGGATTTTTTGAAACTCTCCTAGCAGAAGCCTTGTTGTTTTCTTTTCTCCTGGTGACTACTGTTGACCTGAGGTAATGTCCCCGCTGCAGAGATGTCACAGTGGCAGGAGCAGAGAGGAGATAGGAGCAGGAGGCTGCTGTTCTGTGGCCCGTCACAGTCTTTACAGGGGAGGCTGCCAGCAAGGGGGCAAGGTGGGCTAGACAGTGACCAGGTGTGCACACGGCCTCGTGTTTTATGTAGATGTCCTTCCCCTGGTGGGAGATTTTCCTCCAGGCCAAAAAAGGGCTCTTTCCTGGAATGAACGGACTCTGCTAGTATAATAAGGCAATGTCCATGGCTTTTATGTACTTTTCGGAAAATACACTTTCTAAACAGAGCAATTATGCTCATAGTAAAAGTGAGCAGAAGGTCCCGAGTTTTTCTCCATCCTTCCTGCTCTGGAGCTGCACGGTCTCTCCCCATTACCAGCATCCCCCCACCAGAAGCAACACTTGTTCCAATTGCTTCCAACAACGTAACAGTTTTTAGGGCTGGGAACAAGGCTTCAATATGCCAAAGTATGTGGTACCCTAAAGCTCAACCTTGGCGTGGTCTAACAAAACCTTAGTGCTCAGTACTTACTGTCATTGGGTTTTCTTGGGTATTACACAAGAATCACAGTCATGGAATTTGTGGAAGATACATGAAATGTTGCAAGATAGTGCCACACCTAGGAATACCAGGAATAATGTAGGATTGGAGGAGTTTCTCTCCATCATTTCCTGGATCTCAGAGTCTTACCTGGACAGGTGATTTTGCTTACTTTGAGCTGCCATTGGCTAACTCATGGACGTTGCTGATGTTTGAGCCTTGTTGTGATGCAGGCTTTGGAAATAAGTACAAATAAATTGTACTTTACAATTTAGTTCTTCAAAGCTTACTCAACGCATCAGTAATTCTATCTAGTACTAAATAAAAAAATATTCTGAGAATAACTTGATGAATATCTAGCAGCAAGTGAAGTTAAAATCATTTTCTCATTGAGGCCACATTAAAATACAGTACACTGAAAAGAAACAGCCAATAAATAATTTAACTTTTCATTGGCTGTTAGCAATTTGGAATTATTCTAAATATTTAAGTACATCAATATAATTATTATGTCTTTCTAGAAATTCTTAATTGCATCACACTTTTACATTTCTATTTAAATAACTAAAAAATTAGAAGTCACTAATCAAATTTAGATATCCAGTGAAGGATAAACAGCTTTAAGACTTAGCTTTCAGTTGAGGGCATCTGGGTGGCTCAGTGGGTTAAGCCTTTACCTTCAGCTCAGGTCATAATCTCAGGGTCCTGGGATCCAGGCCCGCATTGGGCTCTCTGCTCAGTGGAGAGCCTGCTTCCCCCTCTCTCTCAGCCTGCCTCTCTGCCTGCTTGTGACCTCTCTCTCTGTCAAATAAGTAAATAAAATCTAAAAACAAAAAAAGCAAACAAACAAAACCTAGCTTTCAGTTGAAATTTTAGTCATTCTTAACCCTGAATTAAATAAACAGAGTAAAATTAACACTTTCTTTTTTAATCTATAAAGCAGAGCTATACATACATAACTATAGAGACTGTAGATCCGTGTTACCAGTTCTGTTGGGAGGTCCAATTACATAAATATTCAAAAGCCTGTGACAGGAGGCGGCAATAGGAAAAAGAAACGGTTGAGAAACCCATGCTCTAAACCCCAATAGAAAGTGTAGAAAGGAAAGCAAAAAGAGAAGTAGAAAGTAAGGGAAACGTTCAGAAATCGAAAACTCCTGTGTCCCCTACTTAAGCCTCACGCACAAGAGAAGATGTTCAGAGAAGCTAGAGCCACGGGTCCGAGACTTGCCCACCCCAGCCAGGCAAACAGCATCTGTAGGATCCCCGATGGCCCTGCCCTGCTCCTTCTTGGTGGCCCTGGTGGTGCTCAGCTGCCACTCCCTCGGCTCTCTGGGATGTGACCTGCCTCAGGACCACGGCCTGCTGCACTGGAGGGCCTTGCTGCTGCTGCGACAAATGAGGAGACTCTCTGCTAGCTCCTGTGACAAGTACACAAACGACTTTGGCTTCCCCCAGGACGTGTTCGACGGCAAGCAGCTGCACAAGGCTCAAGCTCTCTCTGTCGTCCATGTGACGAACCAGAAGACCTTCCACCTCTTCTGCACAGAGGCCTCACCTGCTCCCTGGAACACGACCCTCCTGGAGGAATTGTGCTCGGGACTTTCTGAGCAGCTGGGCCACCTGAAAGCCTGTCCCCTGCAGGAGGCGGGGGTGGGAGAGATGCCCCTGGTGAATGTGGACTCCATCCTGAGGAACTACTTCCAAAGAATCTCCCTCTATCTGCAAGAGAAGCAATACAGCCCTTGTGCCTGGGAGATGGTCCGAGCAGAGATCATGAAACCTTTGTATGCATCAACAGCCTTGCAAAAAAGATTAAGGAGCGGGAAGTGAGACCCATTTCAACATCGAAGTGATTCCCTCTGACTAATAATGTCAATCTTTCCGGAGTTCTGTGTCAGAGACTCTCATTTCTGCTGTCCTGTTGACAGGAACAGAGTCAATTTGTCAAGTGTTTTCAGAACATGTAAGAACATTTCAGAACATGTCTACAAGCAGTAGTCACTTAAAGATGACATTGCTCGTGTCTATTTATCTATTTAAATATTTATTTATGTAAAAATTGATAAGCTTCAGATTTTTCCTATAATATGTGCACCTTTACATTGCAGAATATAATAAAATATATTTTTAATATTTCATCACTTTATCATTTTTTTCTTTATGGAACTTTTACTACAGAAGGTGTTTTCAAAGAGTCACACCCAGTCTAATTGTGCAACTTAATTAGAAATTAGATGGCAGAATGCATTTACCATCATACTACATTAACATTGGCAATAACAACTGACTTTCTCTAGGACAACCATGTTGCCCTTAGGCTATAGGACATAACAAATATAGATCCTATTGTCTACATCTTTGATTGTAGGGATATATAAATATGGTTGCTGTAGGGATGGGATCTAAAAACCATCTTCCTATTTAGTGTTTTAATGAGGAAGGAAAGGAAGTGACTTCCCTCACCTGCTGCTAGAACAGAGATGTTTCAGCACACAGGAAGTGCACACAGAGAATCTGTGGACCCCTCGACAGGTCACTGTCAGACATGGAGGCATGTATGTCCAGTGTCGGGGCCAGGTGAGCTGGCATTTGACAAGAAACGACATGGCTGAGGTCCACATCTAGCAGGCAAAGCCAGAAACAGAGGTGGTCACGCAGGGAGACCGTGTCATGTGAGAAACAGACATAAACTTGATTCTGAGGCTCTTCAACCACTGAAGGGAGGGGTTGAGAAGAGCCACAGAGGAGACAGTGGACTCTTGGCCATACAGCACAGGGATAAGAGAGGATGCTGGTGAGTGTCTGTGAGGAAGTAAATGTGCTTCAACGACCATCAGCGGATTCCTGGAAGATGTGGATTGAAACTGCCTGCGATGTCAGAAACACAGATGCTTTGGCTGACCTTCCTGAGAGTCGGTTTGGTGGAATGCATAAGCAGAGACCACCCTGGAGCGGGTGGGAGCATGAATAAGAGAAGCCAGTGCGTCTGATGTGGAGAAGAATATTGCATGGGATCTGGGAATAATGGGGTTCATTACTCGGGGCATAGTTTGCCCTTTTATGCCATATGTTTTTTTCCTGAGGGATTTCATGGAATGGATATTCTAGCAAATTATATTACTGTGTTTAATACTGTAGTTAGTGTAAATCATGACTTAATTACTTACAATGGTTTATCCTACCTTGGTTCTTACTACCTTGTACATCAGCGAGCTGCTCGGCTTTAAGTACTCACTAGGCGGGAATAGATAACTCATTCAATCCTTCAAAAATTATCTGTTACTACTGATAAAAAAAAAATGTTCCTGACATTTTTTACTGAGACTGACAGACTTTTTTCAAAAATGAGAATGGGTAAATGGGTCAAGCATTTTCTTTCTTTATATTTTAAGCAAAGAAAAAAATGGTCAAAATCAGCTGAAAATACAATATGAATCATGGAAATCCATGGAGCAATAGTGAGTTGTGTGTAATTCAGGAGTAAAAACAGATTTAACAATTATGACAGAATAGCATGAATATTCACTGAACTCATGCACTTAGATGAACTCTCGCAGTGCATCTTCCATAAGGAGCAGCTTAAATATGGTAGCTATCATCTTATTTTAATTCTGACAGCTATATATGAGAATATTGTTTGTCTCTTCCTACAAAATTATTCAGAACTAGGTGTCCTCCGCTTTAGTAACTGACCTCCAAAGGGGAGATTAACAAGTCATGGATGAGAGTCAGCCATGAGAGCCGGGGATGGCTATTTTTCAATCTTGACACCTGGGTAGCTCAGCTGGTTGAGCATCCATGACTCTTGATCTCAGCTCAGGTCTTGATGTCAGACTGTGAGTTCAAGCCCCACGTTGGGCTCCACCCTGTGTGTGGAGCTTACTTTAAAAAAAAATGAAAAAACTGGAAAGTAAGAGCTGTGGTGGCAAAATAAATATATTCCCTTACTCAAGGTGAGATGATTATAATTGGGTCTTTCCTCTACTTGGAGAAAATGTTCATCCTCCGCATCTGAGGGCTGTACACCTTCTGGCCAGGAGAGGAGGAGGTCAGCACTGAGAGGGTCCCCAACACAAACACTCCAGGGGCAAGGCAAGGGCAAGAATCTAGGGGCAGTAAGTGCTTTGCTAACAAGGAAACCAGCCCCTGCGCAGTAGGGAATCTAGAGTCCTCAGGACATGGTGAGCCTGTCCTCAGGAGTGAGCCCAGGAGAGCCTGGGTGGAAGACACTGAGTCATTCCAGAAGAAATGTTAGTAGAGGTGTTAACTACCTCTTCAGTGAGGTGCTGCTGGGACAATCCAGTCATCTGGAATTCGAATGTTGACACCTCCTCTTCCCAAACAAGAACCAGACTTCCTCTTGGGGGCACTGACACACCTAGGAGCAGTGTAGATAGGTTACAAAATGTCAGAGAGAAAGGACAGTGCCTGAACTAGTCTTGCCCCTGAGGTCCCAGTGAACCATAACCACATGGATCTGCATCAATTATTTCTAGAATGAAGAGAAACATCAGAGAAACCGAGTCACTCATTCCCATAAGACTTTGTTGTGCATATAACAGTAAATAAAACTCAGTCCTGGTTCTAGAGAACTTGTGTACCATACTTGGTCTGATCAGTACCTAACAAGATACAAATCCATAGAGAGGAAGGAGCCCATCTCCCTGTGTAAGGGAAGGAGGGTAAAACCTTAGTGCAGAATCAAGGCCAGATTTGTTCCTCACACAAAGAAGAGTAAAACAGGTATGTGTGTCGGTGCGTGTGCATGAGTCCTTACATCCCTACACCACCTCGGTCTTTAGGACAAAGATGTCTCTCCTTTGACTGGTAAGTATCCACGCGGATGGACCCACCGGAAGTTTACTGGGAAAATAAGCTTCTGTTGTGGAAGTAATAGTCTAGTTTGATGACATCTTCTTAGACAATATGGAGACTACATAAAGGAAAACAAAAAAATAGGAAGTAAAAGCAGAGACGAATGTTCAGAAAATGACATTTTCTGTGCTCCCCATTGAAAAGCTATGCGGCGAACAGAGAACCTCGGCTCCCATGTTCCCCGCACGCCCAGCCTGGCCAGGCCCGAGGCCTCGTCTTCCCCATGGCCTCGGCCTCGTCGTCCCCCCAGGTTCCCCGCACGCCCAGCCTGGCCAGGCCCGAGGCCTCGTCTTCCCCATGGCCCTCCTGCGCGCTCCTGCGCCCCGCCCTCGGGGTGCTCACAGGAGGCCCCGGGCGCTCACAGGGCTGTGCCTTGCCTTAGAGCCACGCACTGGTGAGCAGGGAGAACTTCGTGCTTCTGGCCTCAATGAGGCGACTGTCCCCTTTCTCCTGTCTGCAGGACAGAAAAGCCTTCAGATTCCCGCGGGAGACGGTGGAGGGCAGCCAGCGGCAGAAGGCCCAGGCCACGTGGGTCCAAGCAGCTCCAGCGGACCTTCAACCTCTTGCACACGGAGCGCGCCTCGGCTGCCTGCAGCGCCCCCTGCTGGGCCAGCTGCGCTCTGGCCTCCATTGGCCGCGGCAAGATCTGGACACCTGTTTGCGGGGGCGGGGCGGTGGGGAGAAGAATTGGCCCTTGGAATGGACCGCCCCACACCCGCCCTGAAGAGGTACTTCCGGGAAATCCCTCTCCTCCTGGAAGAGAAGAACAGCGACTGCGCCTGGGGAATCGTCGGAGCGGAAATCGTGAGTTCTTTGTCTTCAGGCACCAACTTGCAAGGTAGGTTAGGAATTCGGGATGGAGACCTGGGGGCACCTTGAAATGATTCTCAGGGATGAATGTGCCATATGACCCCCACACGTATGTCTGGTCACTGCAAGAGGCTGTCATTCCTGGTTTCATTTCAGAATTTATTGACTATAATTCCGCCAAGTGTGTTCTGAGTAGTAGTAAGCAAGAACGTGCTTAAAAATCCAGTTTCAGGATCACCTGTCCCTAAGAAATGACTGCCCTGATGTTCGTTCGTTCATTCATTCTTTCTTTCTTTCTTTCTTCATTCACTCTTGTAACTTATCATATTTCTATTTATATTTTCATATTAAATATTTGCCTTTAATTGTATTAAAATTTAGAAAACATTTTCATCTTTTCATTGTATTAAATATGCATTTTTCTTATTTAATTCTTATCAAAGACAACTTCTTGAGTCTGTTTTTTCGTTTTGTCTTTCTTCTTTTCTTTCTTTCTTTCTTTTTTTGAGAGAGACAGAAAGAGTATGATGGGGACAGCGGAAGGTAGGCAGAGGGAGAGGGAGAGAATCTTGGGCAGGATCCATGCTGTGAACAGACCCCCATGCAGGCCGGGGATGGGAGTGGAGGGTCTCCATTTCGTGACCCTGAGAAAATGACCTGAGCCAAAATCAAGAGCTGGACTCTTAATGGATTGAGCCACCCAGGTCCCTGAGTCTGTTTACTCTTAGATCTAAATCCAAATACTTGTTTTCAAAGCCAACTGGAAGAATGGATGATAATATTTATCTATGTATTCATTCATTCAGTAATTTCCTATGTAAACTGAGTGTCAGTGTGGCAGATTGCAGAATCACCTTTCAGAAGTACAGCTCAGGAAATCTAACGGGACAACTTCTGTTTCCAAACATTCAGTCTCCCTAGGAGACTTACAGAGAAAATAAATAGTTTTTAACTTTCAATTATTGTATAGAACTCAAAAAGATGTAAAGGAAAATGATGTTCTTACTTAGAAGCTTTAAATACAAATACTGTGGAGGGCAGGGAATCTAGACATCTTTTGCAGGGTCCCTGGGAAATCCTTACTTACAGAGGTCTTGCTGCTGGTTGGGCTTAAGGGTCAGACTGAACAACAAATGCCCTGGGGGCGGGTGGTATTCATTTGAAATTCTTTATTGCATATCTGGGAGTGAGGGCAAGGGACTGCATGTGGTCACTGCTATTCAGGGAGGACAGTGAGAAGAGGACCTAAATGTGGTTCTGCAGAGCCTCAACATTTGGAGGTCAGGCAAGAGGAGAGTCTGTGATGGAGTGGCCAGTGCAGTTGGAAGGACACACAGGTACGATGACACACGGGGGAAAGATTCCTGCAGGGAAGAAGGTCGAAGTCATGCTTGCAGGACAGGTGCCGAGAATCTGTCCCAGGGGCTCTGCAAACAGATGCCATTGGTGACTTTAGCAGGATCTGGTTCAGTGGAATCGATGGGGCAGAAACCAGAAGGGAGTAGGTGGAAGAGGAAACACAAGCATGAGACTCAGGGCCCCTGTGTACATGAAGTCGTTTTGGGAAACTTGTCTGTGAAGTGGAGGTGAGAAATGAGGTGGTACCTTGAGGGACAGGGGGGTTAACATCTCTGTGCATATATATTTTTTGTGTTTCTGTGATATCTTTCTGGAAGTGCAGGGATCAAGACAAAGAGACTTCAATAATAGCCTAAACAGATTTGAAAAATTAACAGAAATCCCTACATGAAACCTAAAATGTCACCCACATTCCACAGTAGAGGATTTTGCATCGGCTATCCATTCCACCAGTTTGTGTGTGTGATCTTGGGCAAGACACCTAATCCCACTGGATCTTTGATTCTGGAGTGTCCTGGTCTTCCTCTGGACTTTACCTGTCCAAGACACCTGTGTGTGGGGGCAAGGACCAGGGGAGGCCCAGGATGCCACTGTGGCGGCTGTGAATGTGTGGTGTCAGTGGGAAGCAGCTGAGTGTGAAGCCACGTCCTGATCCTCCCCTCATGCCATGCTTTGCTATCACAGGCAGGACACCACGGATGAGCAGCTTGGTAGAGATACTGAATGAAGAGAGCTACAGCACCAACACTGCCCGTGAGTCTAAACCACACAAGCTGGCCAAGTGTCCAGGAGCGCCTTGCACTGGTGGGTAGGAGCCAGACGTTCTCATTCCACCAGGAGGAGATGGCACCAGTCACAGGAGCTCAACTGGCCACAAACCAAAGTGAGCTTTAAGCACTGTGAGGCTATAAGGGGCAGGAGCAGCTAGAGAACACGGAACAGAAGCAGTTCAGCTACTCTGTGCTCTCCGGGGCTCTCGGCTGCCCAGCTGAAGTACCAACGTCAGGTGTGATCCATTTCAGTTGCAAAGTGGTGAGTAGGCTGGCCACTCTGCCTCTGGCTACATTTAAAAGGCCAGTTGCAGGGTGCCTGAGTGTTGGGGGAAGCAAGCAGAGCCTGAGATTTCGAGTGCAAGAAAAGGAGAAAAGACTCACTTCGTAGACCATGACACGCAAACCCATCCAAATTCAGGTCTTAGAAAACACTGCTGGCCAAGCAAGGTGTTTCACAAACGCCATCATCCTCCAGGAGACAAGACCGGTGTGTAAAGATGTGAGGATCGTGATGACAAAGTTAATTGTACTGTGAATGTCTGGCAGGAGGGGTGGTGCCTGCATGCCCAGGACAGATGGGGGATTGGAGAAAGAACTTCTCTGGGACCTGGTTGAGTCAGAGCTCTCCAGAGAAACAGAATCCGTAGTATGTGCATACATAGAGGTTTATTTTGAGGAAGTAGTCCATGAGTTTCTGGAGATGGTCAAGTCCAGTATCTGCACAGTAGGTCCACAGCTGGAGGCCCAGGGAAGAGTTGCAATTTGAATCCAGATGTGGTCTGCTGGCATAAGTCCCGCTCCTTCCAGCAAGGAAGGCCTTCAGTGGAGTGGGTGGGGCTCACCCCCATTATGAGGGCAGTCTGGTTTGTTCAATATCTACTAAGGTGAATGGCAATCTCACCTTAAAAATAGCTTCACAGCAACTTCTAGAATGTTTGACCAAATATCTGGGGATATTTGACCAAATATCTGGCCACACTGACCCATAAAGTTAACCATCCCAAAGCCTTCCCTCAGATTCTCAACAGCGTCTTTGATTAGTGTGGACTGTGAGAGTCCTACCATGGGGCCAGGAGCTCAGGCTGGGGAGACAGAAGGCCGACATTCCAGACTGTCTCTATGACCTTGAGAAAGTTACGTCCCCTCCATGTGCTCTGTTTGCTTCTTCAGAAAATGAGGATGATGAGAGGATGTCTGTCGGCCCATCTGTTCACTGGCCTGAACTACAGAGACTGACACAGTGGGTGGCAAGAAACAGCTGTTTGGTGAATGCATGTTGGGGAGCAGCGCTCATCTCCCCTCTATTCATGCTGCATCAAGAAGAGAGGGAGGATCTGAGGGCAGCGGAAGCTCTTCCCTACCCAGAGATTCAAGGTCCTGAGCACCTCCCCTCGCCCACCTGAACTGGCATTTAAGCGACGGAGCCACACAGGCACCCCTTCCTTGGCTGCTCTAAGACACTTCTCCGAACAGGGATCTCGGTGGAACTCTTCCGGAAAGCTACCTGACAAAGGAAACTTGTACAGGTACCTGCAAGAGATAAGAGCAACAAAGTACTTTTAAAAAAGCAGAGTGGGGACAGGCGGGCCTGTCATTCTGAGGTCATTCTGACCTCACGATATTCTTTTTATCCTAACTCCAGGGCTTGATTTCACATCCCGTTGTGATTCTCCCTCTTGTGTCACTTCAGCCTGCATGCATGGCATTCCACAGTCCATCTAGGAAGAAGGAGGCCTGAAATAACACAACTGACAGGACAGATCGGTCCCCTTTTCCGAAGAGGAAATAGGTCAGGTGCCATGTTACCGCCTTGGCTGTGAGTTCCCAATAGAGAATAGAGGACCCCGGGTCACAGAGGGTAAAGGTAGCATCTTGTAGGAGGTTGAACTCTTCAAGATTAGATCCTGAATGCCCAGGGATTAGGATGCAAAGTTAAAAGTTCAAGGACAATTACACTAAGCTTCACGTATGGATAGGGCTATGTCATCTTAACACTCTTTCAGACACTTGGTCCCAAGTGATCATCACAACAACCCCATGAGAATTGGAGACCAGTGCTCTTTCCAAAGAGGAGTCTGATGCTCTGGAAAGTTAACAATTTGAAACATGTCCAAAGGACCCAGACATTTGCCCCCCAAACCAACAGTCCTTCCGCTATATCTCACACCACCACCTAGTGGGCAAGATCCATGGCCTAGTTCAATCACTCTTCCATGCCAATGGATGAGCACAACAGGGATCAGGGTAAGGCCTGTTTCCTTCCCAAAGGGCTGGCCTACCAGGTCATTAGTTTCTGAGGACAGGTTCTAGGAACTGATCTCCTCAGTGATTGTTGACCTGAGCCCTCACTGAAAAGAGATTAGAAGTTTAATCCACAGAGTCTGGCATTCAAGAGCAGAACAGTACATTTAAGCCTCAAACTTTTTCTTCCTGCCTCTATGTTGATGCTGAAAGACAAGGAAAAATGGTATGTAAGACAGTCTCACTTTCCTCTGTCTATGAAAGCAGCAGCCAGTCATTATTAGTGAATAAGGAGAGTCTACACTGATTTGAGACCCATCTTCTAAGTTCTTCATTTTTAAAGTGGCTAATGATATTTTCTATTCATCCTTCTCTGAAAAACTCAAGGAATGGTGTTCTGCACGTGGTCCATTTATCATAGAAGCCACACGGTGTCAAGTCTTCGAGATCACATGTGCTCCATTGATAGGACTGTACTCCGAGGAGGTATTGAGCACTATCTGCTTGGAGACTTTCAGAGCCTAAGCAGCTCTCTCCTCTCTCTCTCGTGTTGGTGCTGATACAATAAAGAGGCCTGGCCCAGAGACTCCCAAGATGAGTTAAAACACGAAAGATGCCAGGGAAATCCAAGACCAGTAATGTCTATGCCAGGAGAGTGAAGGAATTCTCCCAGGGGCACTAAAGAGGAAATAGAAACATTTTCAAATAAAAGGAAGCCCTGCCCTGAGATTCATTCCAAATGTCCTCACTTCAAGGTGCTTTTCCTATTACATCAGTTCCCTCAGTTCTGTTTCCTCACTTTCTCCTAGAGTTTCTGAATTAAGTACCTTTTTATAACCTGAGCTCTTCTACCCATTTCTTCCTTCCTTCCTCCTCTGCTCACATCTCCCCCGCCTTCTCCATTACTAACCCACACCATCCCCACTAACTGGGCACAGCTCTGTCTTTCTAAGAAACGAGAGCTAGCACCCTTCTGTTATCTGATCACATAGTCTCTGGATCTTCTAGGTTTTCACAGTGCTGTGGTTGTGAATCTAAACTTCATTGAATAAACAGGAGAACTTTTTTAAAGAAGTGACCTAGATTCTATGCCAGATTAATTACATCAGACACTTTCTGGAGGCTGAGGAGAACATAATTATTTTAGAATAACTTTATTTTGAGATAATTTTCAAACTTATAGAAACATTCAAAGAATAGGAGAAAAAAATTCACAAATTCCAATCATTCAAAGACCCCCTCCCCCATATGCCAGTTGTCCTCCCCAATTCCTTTATATCCAAAGAATTTAATCCAGGATCGTGCCTTTCACCCAGTACTCATGTATTTCTTTTCTTCTTTTGATTGGAAACAACTCTTCAGGCTTTCCTTAACCTTGATGACCTTGACAATTTAAAAAAAAATGTAGGGCAATGACACTGAAGAGAGAATGTTTTCAATTCTTAACGCTCTAAGAAAAATGAACCATTAAAAACTCGTAATAACAAAAGCAAGTATATATGGGAAGAGTTTGCCTTTTGCCTCGGGCTCCAATAAATCTCAGCCGTGCATTGGACTTATTAGCCAATCATTCCACTGCAGGGTTTCGATATTTATGAGATCGCGTCCATATTGTAGATGCGTATCCCCTTCCCCTGAATTCTTGTCTGTAACCCCAGAAACAAGCCTGGATCGGCAAACATACCCCCACGCAGCACGCTCCCAGTTCGGGCCGTGTGTCCCCAGGAACGCGCCATTCCTACACCTTTGACTTTGGCAAAAATACTGCCCGACAAAGCAGAGGATCCACGCAGGGGCCGACCCAGGACACGAAGGCTCCGCGCAAAAAGCTTCCCCTCGGCGGTCAGGCCCGACAAGGGAGAGTTTGCTCTCTGGCCCCCACCCCGATTCCGCGCCGTCCCGGACCCCGGACCCCGGCGACACCTCACCCAGGCCAGGCCTCCGCTGCTTGCGAAGCTGCGGTTCTCCCGCGCAGGGAGTGCCCGTTACGTTGGGTTCGGGCGCCCCCTTCTGGCCGTCGGGGCGCAGCGAGGGAGCCTTGCTTGCGCCGTTGAGTCCTAGCCATGCGTGTTTCTCTGTGGTCCGCTCAATCACAGAACTCAGCGGCATAATGAATTCGCCAACGGTGCTGGTGATGCTTTGGTCTAGCCCCTCCGGATCTGACGGTCGTGAAAAACAGGAAATCACGCTGTTGAGAAAATGATAGCTTCTCAGTCACGCCAGAATAACAAGACCTGCTTTAATGTTTTTTTCACCACAAAATAGGTATTAACATCCAGAAGGCACAAGCCACCTGTTCCTGTCATCAGATTCTCAACCTGTCCCACACAGGCTGCAATACATATCTTTACCCTGTTTGCACAGAAGACTGCAGCACAGCTTGGAGGAAGAGCTGGTGGTTAGATTACTCCCGAGGCAGTCTGGAACGACAGGACCAGAAAAAGAAAGTAGAAATCTTCAGGTTTGTCCTTACTTGGAGATGTTATCTAAAAGTATTTCCAAGGAATCAGCAGCTTTCTGAAAAAGAAGAAGTAGAGCTGCTGTGCCTTGGAAGTTGTCAGGGGGATGGCTGAAATGTGCTTTTCCCTATTTAATAAATTGCAAAGAAAATCAGGAAATAAAATTATCCTCATGATGCTCTAATCACTATATTATTGTTTGTCAAATCAAAGAAAGCAATCTGCACTGTATTTTCTGTGCCAACTGTCAGATATCTAAAGTCAAAACTTTATATGTATAGTCTCCAAAAAATGTTCAGAAAAATAAACAATCTGTTTCTTAAAAAAAAAAAAAACAACTAACCAGTGATAATACATGTTTCATTTATCTTTTCAAATTTTTGGAGGGTATTTGTTGTCCCTAGAATCTGAAATATAACTTATAGAAAGCCTTCTTCATTATATTATTTTGTTACAGACTTCTGTCCGTTAAAGTAATTTTCACTGCTTGAACAGATAAACCTGAAAATATCAGCATTTTGAACATAGTACAAGTTTATCTTCTCTTTGTGTGATACTTCAATGCACATGTTCCTGAACAAATGACTCTTCTGGTAGGTTCTCCCTCAAACGGTGATTCAGGGATCCAGTTACTTTCTATTTAGTGCCTTTGCCATCATCAATATGTGACTTTAAATATGGCTGTGGTGCTTGGGTTTACTCCACTTAGTTGTAAAAGAAAAAAGCACGGTTGATCCCATGGGCGTGTTTTCGTGGGCCAGACCTGAGCAGAGCAAACATAATTTGCACCCATGTTCAGCTGGCCAGGATTCACCCACATGGCCACATCTAACTGTAAAAAGACTGGGAGAGGACGTCTAATTTTGTGACCAGTGGGGAAAAGATACATGTTTAAGGAGTAATACCATCATTAATTTTCAAGCTATGGGCACTAATTTGGTTTTAGGAGAAACAGCCAATTTTCTAGCTTTTGTACATCTTATCCAAAAAACGCTGACTGCAAATATGATTCCACAAATGAAAACCAGGCAAGGGACTCAACAGGAGAAGGCATGGGCGTTCACATTACTGGTCCTTTAAAAAGCAGATTCACCTGGATTCCCAAGGGCGTCGGTTAAAGTTGAAACGTACCACTTCTAGATCCCAAGTTCATTTGGGGACCCTCTTACAAATTAGTGTCCTTTCAAGTGCTCTTTTGGCTTGAGGCCATGCCAATTATCCCACAGTCCTCCTTTACCATTCTACCTCTCTGCAAACCTCCAGCAGGATACTTTTGTGTGCTTTTATTTTGTTTTGTTTTGTTTTAAGATTTTATTTATTTATTTGAGATAGAGAGCAGGAGTGCGGGGTGGGGTGGGGGGCACAGGGAGAGGGAGAAGCAGACTCCTCACTGAATGAGTAGCCTGATCCGGGGCTTGATCCCAGGACCCTAAAATCATGACCTGAGTGAAAGACAGATGCTTAACCGACCGAGCCACCCAGCGCCCCTACTTTTTTTTTTATTTAATTTATTTATTTGACAGAGAGAGATCACAGTAGACAGAGAGGTAGGCAGAGAGAGGGGGAAGCAGGCTCCCTGCTGAGCAGAGAGCCCGATGTGGGACTCAATCCCAGAACCCCGAGATCATGACCTGAGCTGAAGGCAGCGGCTTAACCCACTGAGCCACCCAGGTGCCCCGCGCCCCTACTTTTGTCATGTTATTAACTACTTAGAAGCTTTAGGCTGAGAGAACTTATCCATTCACCTCTGCTTCCTGGGCAATGTATATAGGGTAGAAGGAATTGGTCAGGAGGTACTAGCTCCCATCACTGCCTGTGGTGCTTCAAATTGAAGATACCACATTTAGGCAGCGAAAGCAGCACATACTGCTAAGATCGCCATATCCCCAGAAATCTGGGTGCACATTTAGCAATGTTCTGGGAAAAGGTGGACTGTGTCATCCCAGACAATTACCCTCAGAACCCAAGAAATGTGCAAAAGTAGTAGTAACTGCATAGGGAATAAATGGTAACATGACTGCTCCTCCTCTATTTTTTTTTTTTTTTACAAAATCTGCTCACTGTCAATAATGCATCATAACACAATTAGAGTGGTTGGAATTTTCGGTTGGACTGAATCTCCATCACTTGGTAATTGTGGCAATTGTGTGGCCTTGGATAAATTATGTAGTTTCTAAAGCTCACTGTCCTTATTGGAAAGTGTGAACAATAAAAATGATAAGCCTACATTCTTATAGAAGAGTTGATATCATACACATGATGACCAGATAAATTTACAACCAGATGAAAAATGAAAGTAAAAATTTGGACCCTTTGAGGGCTGATGTTGGTGTCACCAGTGTTCCTGCTTTGGTCCTCCAAGGGACCGGGGCTGTAGGAACTGGACAAGGTTGCTGGGGATTTTTGCCAGTATTCTCACCTACAGGGCTGTGAGTGTGTTCTTTAGTTTCCAAAATTCATCAATCTATCCTGATGCCATAAAACAGGGCCAATAAGATCTGAATGACAACCATGTGGCAGGCAAGTAGAAACCCTCACTACAACCCTGGGTAGGAGTTGTTCCTGATGAGAAAATTCAGACGTAGGTTAAGCAATTTTCCTTAGATCAATAGATCTAAGATCAATAGATCAAACGGGTCAAAACAGTACCTGAAATTGAATCCAGGTCATTCTGACTTTAAAACTAGCATAATCTTGCCCCCTTTTCCATGACGGAGAACACAGTTACAAGCCCATCTTCTACACTGTGGATGACAGGGACAGCATCTTTCAAGACAGGCATCTTGCTCAATGTGAGCCGTCTTGTTGGAGTCACAACGGGGACTGATCTGAAGTTTGGAAGGTACTGACCATCCTTGACATGGATGTTCTCGTGCCTGGCTCCTCTCATTTGACATCAATCATGAAGACATTCCAGGTGTGACAAAATAAAAACCTAACGATGTTTCAGTTCTTGATGTCACTAAGAGGGTCACAAACATCAACACTGTACCATCTTCCAAACTAGAAGTATCCGCGTGCCGGCTCAGCCCTGCTGATACAAGCCCTATCTGAAAACGCAAATCTGTTAACATCCTTCAGTGAATCTGAACGCACATTGGAAGAACTGTGGAAGAGAGGACATGTTACTCATTCATCATACTCCCCTCATCCCAGCCTCAGAGATGCAAATTCTTAACTTAGGCGAAACAAAGATGGCCATCTCAGTAGAGGGCTGGATGGTGCCTCACCCCGTGAGGATCTTTTGGGGCAAGAACATTCAGCTGTCATGGAGAGCAAATGAGCAAACCATTGTGCTGTCAGTTTCTCAGCCCACCAGACTCCCATATCTACTACCTAATCATAAAACCCACTCATCCTTGCACAGAATTCTGCAGTTTTCTCTCATCCAGAATCTTATTGGAGCTTCTATGAGGAATGACTTTCATATCAAAGTTGGGGAGTGATATCTTCAAGGACACCCATCCACACTGTGGCGAGTTTCAGAGATGGAACTCACAGCCAGTTCTGAATGCATAAGCAGTGTCCTTTTTGCCATTGAACCTGTCTAAGCTATACCGTGTCATCAGTTGTCCAAGACTGGTGAAGACCCTCAACACTAATATAGTTTTAGAAGAAGCTTATTTTTCAGTCTGTTTCTCTTTTAAAAGTGAGTAACTTCATGGATGCTACCCCTACTAGATCGATTTCAAAAAGAAGAGAGTTCAGCAAGGTCAGAAAGTGGGAAAGAGAAACAAAAATGTATCTGGCCATTTATGTGTCATTTACAAGGAAATTAATATATTACCTTATTAAATCTCCCTGTCAATTTGCTGAAACAGTAATGCCATCGAGTCCATCTGTAAATGAATAAAGCAGAACCCCAAGAGATGAAGTGACCCATCAAGGGCACAGCGAGTAGTTGGTAGAGCCAGGATTTGAGCCCAGGTGTGTTGATGGAGACCCTTATGTCCAGGAGAACTGAGTGAATGTCATGCTTCCTTCACTCCCAGGTGGCTCTGGCAATCAGGATAGTCAAATGCCCACGAGTCACCCTGCCTGAAGTCCTGAATTCACAGAGAGCCTCTGCCTTGCTTCCCCTGGGTCTCATGCCACCCCTCCCAATTCTCCTCATTCTCCTGCAGCATTTTTCTAGGTTATGAGCAGACCTTCCATCACCAGCATGAATATGTTCAAGACCCCCTCAGTTATACTGAGATATAATGGACACATAACATTATAGTAGTTTCAAGTGTACAACATAACAGTTTGATATATGCATATACTGTGAAATGATTACTAAATTTAGTTAACTTCCACCACCTCATATGGTCACAATATTTTTCTTCTGCTGAGGACTTTGTAAGATCTACTCTCTAAGCAACTTTCAAATATATGATACAGTACTGTTAACTATAGTCATCATGCCGTGAATTTCATCCCCAGAACTGATTTCTCTTGTAAATAGAAGTCTGTGCCTTTGGGCCACCTTCACCCACTTGCCCATCCCCCCACCTCTGGAAGCCACCAGTCTGTTGCCTACTTGAATGCCCTTTGTTTGTATTTACTCATTTCATACATTAATCCTTGAAAAAATACCATTACTGTCCCTCATATTGGAGATGAGGAAACTGGAGAACATAGCGTTTATGTTATTTGCAAAAGGCCCACTAACAGTGGGTAGCAGAGCTGGGAGTCAACCCTCAAACTCTGGCTCCAGAAGCACATTCTTTAACCACCAAAACAGATCATGCAGACTGTCAGGGCAAGCTGGGAGACAGTACAAGACAGTAAAATGGGACGTGTTGAAGAGTAACCGCTGACTTCCCACAGCACCCTGCCTAGGGTCTCCTCCTACTCTTCACCGGCAGCTCAGAACACTACGCGGAGGCGTGAGGTTTTGAGATGGCCAGGTTTTTGTCCAAGAGCCACTACTGGTAAGAAGGAGTCAGATGTGATCTCAGGACCAATAGGGCCTATTATTTTCTTACCCATTTCACAGAGGACAGTAGTAAATAGAGGCCAGGATTAAATGTGCAATGGTCTTGAGCAAGCCCTGCTAAGCATGTTGCCTGTGTTTGGTGTTAAAGTTGGAAGAAATTCTAGATGTGCCTTGTCTCTGTACTGAATGTTTAGATGCAACATGGCATGGAGCCTTAGAGTTTTTGGGGTCTTGGGCGCCTGGGGGGCTGAGTCAGTTAAACGTCTGCCTTCGGCTCAGGTCATGATCCCAGGGTCCTGGGATCCAGCCCTACATCTGAGATCTGATGTATAGCACATGAAGGTTATTGCTAGGGGAGGTGGGTGAGCAAATTTGCATAACAGCTCAAGGATTCTTAGAGAAAACAGGAACCCAAAGCCCAATCCCATTCATCCCAAGATTCAGTTATTAAAACTTGGTAATTGTCTTGGTGTGGGGCTTCATACCACACAAGCCAGCCCAAGGATATCAGAAATAATTACAAACAAAAGTGCTAATGAAATATAAATGTCTCTTTTTTATTTAAATTGGCTGTTCATACACTATGCCAAGTCTATGTATAAACCTACTTTGGAGGAAGAAGATGACTATGTGGGTGTAAAAGCACATATTTCACATTACTTGTGTCACTTATTATGAATTAGAATTTATTTTGCTTGACTTGTACACTTGTCTCTTTGTTTTTAAATGGGCAGAATCAAAAACGTTCTTTTATTTCCAATTTCCTGACTTCTTCCCCGCTGGAGGTCTTGGAAGGGAGCCCTTCTCTGAGCCAGAAATTGACCTTCGTGCAGCAGATGGCACTGTAACACCAGATTCCCATACCTTTAATTAAGGCACGCAGCGCTGGAGACTCAAAAGGAGACTCTCGGAAGAGAGCTGAGGGCCTGGAGAACAGAGAAGGAATGTTGCCTAAAATCTTTATTCTCTCTGTTCTAGCTTGATCCCCAGTCCAGTATGGGGTAGTAAATCACCAAAGAGAGGCCACTGAAGGCCAACAGTAACAGACAGAGACCGTGGAGGGAAGGAAGCCCTGTGGCTTAGACCCTGCTCTCAGAATAACTCGATTCATCTGCCGTTTTGGTTAAAGGTTGGAGGGAGCCACCGAAAACGGGTAGGCCACATGGTACACACATAGATCTTTCATTTGTTTCCTTCATTGTAAGTGTACCTTCCTGCAGTTTCAATATGAATCTTGAAAAAACATGTCAGAAATATAATGTCTATTAATGGCAATAATATGATTCTCATTCAAAGAGGTTGCATTCCAGGATGAGAGTCTTCTTCAGAGCCAGTTTATTAAGTAGTAAGAATACCAAAGTCATTGCCTCACAGTCATATGTTTCATCTTAAAATTGCTTTTTTTTTTTTTTACATTTTTATTTATTTATTTGACACAGAGAGAGAGAGAGAGAGGGCATACAAGCAGGGGGAGCAGCAGGCAGAAGGAGAAGCAGACTCCCCACCGAGCAGGGAGCGGATCCCTGACCTGAGCCAAAGGCAGATGCTTAACGACTGAGCCACCCAGGCGCCCTTCATCTTAAAATTGTTTAAGGCAAGTTGATGACCACCTGACTGACCAGAGGACCCCTGAGAACGTCCAATGATTACATTTGGAATACTGACACTTATTTCACGTACTGGATCCAATTTATTGCCATTCTAAGAGCATTCAAAATTAATACCTTTGTTTTCTAAAATAAGAAGTTGGGGCACCTGGATGGCTCAGTTGGTTAAGCAGCCAACTCTTGATTTTGGTTCAGGTCTCCATCTCAGGGCTGTGAGATGGAACCTGGCCTTGGGCTCTGTACTCAGCATCTAGTCTGCTTGTCCCTCTTCCTCTGCTCCTCCTCTTCCTTGCTCTCTCAAATAAATAAATTCTTTAAAATTTGGGACGCCTGGGTGGCTCAGTTGGTTGGACGACTGCCTTTGGCTCAGATCATGATCCCGGAGACACGGAATCGAGTCCCGCATCAGGCTCCCAGCTCCACGGGGAGTCTGCTTCTCCCTCTGACCTTCTCCTCGCTCATGCTCTCTCACTGCCTCTCTCTCAAATAAATAAATAAAATTTTTAAAAAAATTAAATTAAATTAAATCCCGAAATCAATTCCTATTCACTAACTTTTTAGACCTTCTCACCTGTTTATATATGCACATAAATTCACATGCATATCTATGTATGTGGATGTCTCTTACACTTATTATGCTGACTACAAGCAACAGTGCTAGTAAGAACTGGGAGTAAATAATAAAATCAGTTAAAATTAATTTTCAATTAAAACTTAAAAATTTATTTCTAAAGTATTGTACAATTTTTCACTCAAAAACTAAGAGAAAATTTAAATTGTTTTAAAAATATATACTGTCTTTGATAATAATTGGGGTGCTGGAGGGATGACAAGTGTCAAAAAGATAAAAGTAATACAGAAAGTAAAGCATAAATCAATACATTTGAAAACCAAACACACATGCTTAAGATTATAAGTATAAACTGCTTAAACTTCCTTATTAAAAAAAAAAACTCTTGTTTGGTTTAAAGCACAAATTTCATTATTACTTTGCATAGGGAGATAAGCCTAAAATCAAATAATACTAAAATAGTGCAAGAAAAGATGGGTGAGGGCAGAGCAAGAAAACACAATGAAAGAAAGTGTTTAGAGGTGGCAATATTAATATGAATGAGTTATTGATAATGATTAATAATACTGATATCCATGAGAATTGAATGAGTTAAATTTGAGAAGGGTCAACATACATAGGACACAAATAGAATCTGTAATTAAGTTATAAAAGGCATGGAACTAAAATTCAAATAATATAAATCACTAAGCAAAAATTTTTAGCAATATCTAGAAATGTGAACAGAAACATAATGTTAGCATTACAATTTTATACAGCACAATGTCTATAAAATAGTTATAGAAAAATAATAAGGATGGGTAGAATTAGAAAATATGATTTAAAAGAGTAAATTGGTGGCTAAGACTCCAGGGCACTATAATTTCTTTCAGACATTTATAAATCATTCACAAAAATCATCCTATATTAAACTACAAAGAAAATATCAAAAATTCCTTCAGAGCAAAAATACTCTAAGTTGTACACTCAGATCACAATGTCTGAAATCAATTTTAAAATAATTTTTGAACACTAGTTAGTTCAACTGGATAGTTAAGATTATACTGACAAATTATAGTCAAGTCAGAGAGAAAAAAATGAGAAATTTAGGAATGGCACTATTAAAATTTGCAGAAGCAGTCACAGTTACACACTGAGATAAACTCACAGCTTTATCCAACATATGAATTGAAAATAGACTGACCTCACTTATTAAAGTCAATAAAAGAATTATAAATAATATTAATACACTGTATAAATAATAAAAGCTAGTTTATTGATTTTTCACTCTGCAGCAGGGACTGTGCTAGACACTTTACAGAAAGTATTTTTATCTTCTCAACAATCCCACCATGCTCTTAAACAATACCTTATTCTCCATTGCATATCCATAGATCATACTATTTATTGAGCACCTACTGTTTGCAAGAGCAGCAGATGATAGAAGCTATTAAGTAGCAGAACTATGATTCAAACTCAGTCAGTATTTTCCCAATTCCAAACGCTTTCCACTGTGACAGAATTCAAAATCACGTGAATAACCCAGTTCATCATGATTAAGAGACTATCACAGAACTATAAAGATGATTTTATACTAGAAAATATATTTATGTAATGCATTATTTATCACACCAGAACTTAAGTGGTGGTTTCTTAAGACTTAGTTGCAATGTGGAGTCTAAAACTAAAACAATAAACTTTTGGAATTCTATTACAAAAAGAACCTACCAATCTGACTTACTCTTTTTTTTTTTAATTTTTATTCTTTATAATCATATTTTTATCCCCAGGGGTACATGTCTGTGAATCGCCAGGTTTACACACTTCACAGCACTAACCATAGCACATACCCTCCACAATGTCCATTACCCCACCCCCCTTTCCCGACCCCCTCCCCCCAGCAACCCTCAGTTTGTTTTGTGAGATTAAGAGTCACTTATGGTTTGTCTCCCTCCCAATCCCATCTTGTTTCTTTTCTTCTTTTTCTACCCCCCTAGTCCCCCATGTTTCTTCTCCACTTCCTCATATCAGGGAGATCATATGATAATTGTCTTTCTCTGATTGACTTATTTCACTAAGCATGAGACCCTCTAGTTCCATCCACGTCGTTGCGAATGGCAAGATTTCATTTCTTTTGATGGCTGCATAGTATTCCATTGTATATATATACCACATCTTTATCCATTCATCTGTTGATGGACATCTAGGCTCTTTCCATAGTTTGGCTATTGTAGACATTGCTGCTATAAACATTCGGGTGCACGTGACTTACTCTTTGAATAGATCTCCTTCACCTATGCATAATTTTGTAATATATGCATCAGTTATTCAGAAACTATTGCTTCACTGAGC
This sequence comes from Mellivora capensis, assembly GCA_004024625.1. Taxonomy (NCBI): domain Eukaryota; kingdom Metazoa; phylum Chordata; class Mammalia; order Carnivora; family Mustelidae; genus Mellivora; species Mellivora capensis. Next base: position 57,111 of record PISX010003222.1, on the reverse strand, counting down.
TATTCTGACATTACAAATCTATATATATTTCATTTACTATAACCAAGGGCTTTATTTGTTAATATCACCATTGTTGTCATCACAAAAGTCTTTTTTTAAAAAGATTTTATTTACTAATTTGACAGAGAGAGAGCACAAGTAGGCAGAGCGGCAGGCAGAGGGAGAAGGAGAGGGAGAAGCAGGCTCTCCACTGAGCAGGGAGCCGGATGCGGAGCTCAATCCCAGGACGCTGGGATCATGACCTGAGCCGAAGGCAGCCGCTTAACCGACTGAGCCACCCAGGCGCCCCACAAAAGTCTTTTAAGTATTGAGAAGTTGTCAGGCTCACAGTGGTAGGTTTTCAAAAATTTTAATTCTCTATTGAAAGTTTATAGGTTATCATTGGCAACTAACGTTTTTCTTGAGTTACAAGTTCACTTTGTAAGTATCTGGAGAAAATGTTTGTCACATGCCTCAGTCTGCGTAACCCTCGCTTGTCTGTCATTCTTTCAAGGAAAAATGGATTCTGTGAAGAGTGGCTAGTTTCGTTGACAACTCAATTGTAGCCGTGCTTTTCTTCAAAACAACCATCATGCATGTGACAGAAGTTCTTGTCACACAGACTCTTAAAAGACTATCACGGAAAAAACTCAAAAGAAGACTTAATAAAATTAATACTCTTTCTATTTCATCAAGGGCATTATTAAGTTAAAATGGCTTTCCTTTTACTTCAAGTATGTTACAGTAAAAAATATAATAATTCCTGGTACCTTTTGGTGCCACTGCCTTGATTGACACGGGCACCAGGAGTTTCACCCACCATTGTTTTTGCTCCATCAGTGCAAGTGATTAATGTGGTGGAAAAAAAGCAAATAATGTCTTGGTATTATTATAAAAGTAATTTTGACGTCATGGAGCCCCTTGAAGCATCCTGGGGACTTCTAGGGGCCCACAAACCACACGTTGAGAACCACTAGTCTGATGGATTTCCCTGCACCTGCTCTGGTCAGGCTACTCTCTTGTTTTAAATCCTAAAGTAGCTTTCCTTGGCTCCTAAGAGAAAGTCTAACATCTTTGACATAGTCTACTGTTGGACCTCTTCCCGTTTCTCCAGCGTCATTACAGGCCATACTTTTCATCTGTCAATATAGTGCACCTGCTCTAGTCTTTTTCACTCTTTCAAATGTACCAGGCCCTTTCCTGCTATAGGGCTACCTCCTCCCCATGCAGTTGCTTTTTACCCTGGGAAATTTTGCGCTCCATGTGATGCTAACAAACTCCTACTCATTTTTCCAGTCTCCTACTTCATAGCACTTCCCTGGGGAAAACTCAAAGTACTCTACATGAGCTACCCAGGAAACTCACTGCCATACCATCTTTTATTTCTGTGTAGCCCAGATCCCAAATGTAAATACCTAATTATATTATAGCTACTGCTTTAATGGCTATGTCTCTTGTTCCAACGTACTCCAGTGAAACTATGCATCTCGTACTCAAGACTCTATCCCCAAGGCCAATGAATGAATGAATGAAGGGCACCACATATTTTTATACTTAGTTTGCAGAATTAGGGCTTTGGAGAAAGTCTATTAAAAAGAAGAGAAATGTCTTAAATTTAGTAAGTCAAAAACCAACACTTTTTATTACAGCTCTGAAACAGCTCACAGCTAATGGAGCTCTTGGGTTTGAAAGTCATCATCAGTAAAGAAAGTACTGAAGTACTTGGCAAGCCATTGGTAAGTTCCAAGAAGTCCTTGTGGTGGAGATGGTGAGATATTGTCCAGCTTCTCTGAAAATCTTCTGTCTACGGATCTCTTAGGTATTGAGTGAAAAGTTGTCATTTTCTGAATTTCCTTTAGAACTTTGTGCTTCCCCATTTTGGGCTTTACTTTCTCATCAAGAGTCTGGAAAGTTGTCATTAGTTTCAAATCTTTCTGTACTCCTAAATTGAAGTAAATTTTATCCAGTAAAAAATTAGAAAATTAATTAGAAATTAGAAAATTAATCCAATGGAGTGCTTACCATCTTAACAAAATCCAACTTCAAGCCAACTTCAAACTAATGATAGAGCTACCTAAGTCTTTTTTCCTCATGTTAAGAACAACTTTTAAGGAAGATTTACCAGGCTTCCTTTTAAAATCTTCTTTATTCCCCTTCTAGATGACTCTCTTGGAAGTGTTGATCAGGTGTGTAACATAACCCGATTTGTGTATATGCAGATCTCACCTTATTCTCTGCTGAAAAACATTTAGTTTGTCAAATTTGGTTTTATTTGCTCTGCTTAATTGAGACAATTACTGAACATTTACTGTGTGCCAATTACTACACTGAGCTCAGGCTATACCCAGATGAGTAAGACTCTAATCTTGCCCACAAGAAGAGTAAAATGCAACCTCTACTACCATGGGGCGTGTTCAAGTTGTTAGAATGTGTGTTTGCTGCTTTGTGGCAGCCTCTTTGTCTTAGCCCAAATCATCGTATTAGTCTGGCAAAGTAATGGTTAAACCACCCTTGCTTTTCTTTGCTATTTTTATGGAATTATAAAATTGTTGCCTTTTCTTTTTTATTTGCCTTTTCTCTTTGTAAAAGTGATCCTAACGCTCCCCACCATCTTTTCTATTTCCACTTTGAGGTTTGATGCAAAAGCAAGGAAGGGAAAACGTAAGAGAGGAGAAAACACTTCCTGTTTGATTTTCAAGACATCAGAACTTGCCTCTCTCTTTTTCACATTCCTAGAGAGTAAGGAAGCAGTAATAAAAACGTAATGCACAAAAGGCAAATGGAAAGTAGATGCTGAAAATGAAAGGGAAAAAAAAAGTGGCATCTTCTCTGTCCAAATGACGAAATGTTACTTAAACTACACAAGGGATCCCGAGCTCTGCAGAGTGACAGACTCAAACCAGCCTGTGTGAGACAAGTCCCCAGGGAGGGCAGGTGGCCCTTTAAGGCAGACTGTTACTGAAAGTGCTGGCTAGTTTTCAGCTTTGCTGAATCGGAGAACCCATCTATCTAGCTATTTGTCTGTTTACTTTTTTTTTCACAGAGAAGATCAGATTCCGAAGACTTAGTCATACCAACTCACACTCAAAAGAGACTGGGTTACAGATGGGAAGGCCATGTTATTAACGTGTGAGAGGTCGGCTATTACCCGGAAGCTAATAGATGTCAGTCATTTGGAGGGAACACTACTTGTCACATAAACCCATGCTCATGTTCACACAAGAGATGAGATTAGAAATAAAAATGTATATTGGCGAGCTGAGAAGGAAGGGAAGGGAGGGGAAAGCAGATCACAGCAGGGAAACTTCCATCCAGTTCCCACAGCCGGATGGGTTCGTTTTCTCCATGTGGCAATGGCTAAGAGATGTTGAGTGCCCATTTTGCCCAGGCATTGTTACAGGTACATAACATCATCCTGTCCTCACAACAATCCAGTGGAAGAGATGTGGTTATCATTTCTGTATGACAGAGGAGAAAAACAAGGAGCCCAAGGTCACACACCAGAGCAGAGGCTGGAGCTATGACATGAACCCCAGCCGTGTGGCCCCAGAGTCAACTGGCCTAGCCACTGGGGACTTCTCCTCTGATGATCCTTCCTCCTATCTAAGATGGACACTTAGCAAGTTCTTACCCTCCGGTTGCCATTCTTAGTGGCCAAAAAGCACCATCTAGAGGGACCTGGGTGATGCAGTCACCTAAGCGTTGGACTCCTGGTTTTGGCTCATGTCACAATCTCCCAGTTGTGGGATCCAGCCCCGCATCAGGGTCTCTGCTCAGAGCAGGGTCTGCTTGAGTTTCTCTCTCCCTCTCCCTCCGTCCCTCCCCACTGCTCACGCTCTTTCTCGCTCTCTAAAATAAATAAATCGATTTTAAAGAACACTATTCAATTATCTCAGAGACTTAACAATATACTTGAAGAAGCTACTGCTCCCTTTTCACTTGTTAAGTAAGTTCCAGTCCTATCTTCCAAATGACATGTTTTGTTGATCTCTACCGGATCTTTGAACTCCCCTGTTCCCATCTGAAATATTTTCAGAAATTACCATGGAGGTTAAATTAAAATTACCATTTTAATGGGTATCACCACTCACTGAAGATATTATTTGGAAAACAATACTGTAGAATAAAAGTTATTCTTACTATCCTTGCTTTCAGAAGACTATCATTTTCTGGCACAGTGCCCAAATTTTAGACCTACTCACTTTTTGGGAAATATAGTCCTGTTCGTACTTGCTATGGGACAGAAAGCTCTCTGCCGTGCCTTCGCTATGACAGACACTCAAGATACACATCACTGCCCTCAGGGAACTTACAGTTTATCAGGGCAATCAGATATTAAACAAATCATTAAATTGATTAAAATCAATCAAATTAAATTAAATTGATTAAATTAAATTAATTACAAGCAAATGGAATACAGCCAAAGGAGAATGCTTAAGATTAAGAAGTAATATGGAGGCAGAACAGTTTAGCAGTGAAGTACCACCAGTATAATAAATTGTGGCTTTTTAAAAAAGATTTTATTTATTTGACAGGGAGAGAGAGAGATCACAAGTAGGCAGAGAGGCAGGCAGAGAGAGAGGGGGAAGCAGGCTCCCTGCTGAGCAGAGAGCGCCATGTGGGGCTCGATCCCAGGACCCTGAGATCATGACCTGAGCGAAAGGCAGAGGCTTAACCCACTGAGCCACCCAGGCGCCCCTAAATTGTGTTTTTTAGGAAGTTAAGTAGCCCTTCTGAGTTTTTGGTTTCCTTATCTGCAAAATGTAATTACAGTAATTACCTCATAGGGAAGCTGTGAAGTTTAAATGAAATTCTGTTTGTAAAAACACTTTGCTAAGAGCCTATATCTAATTGAAGATTGCTGCCATTAATATTATTAAAATACCTGTATGTTAAAGATTCAATGAAGACATATCATGATAAGCCTGGAATATAATTGCAGTCCCATTAGCCCAGAGTGTGTGTGGTGGGATATCATTTGTCAGTGGAATACCTAAGGATAAGAGATTATCTGGATTACCATACAATGACTAAGGCTAAGTTTTTACTGTGAAGGGTTATACTTGGTAGAGAGCCAAAAGAATCACACACATGCACTTTGCACTTTGCACACATGCACCTGAATCTTTTGGGGAAACCAGCACCTAGCAAAGGGCTTGGCAGACCGTAATTTATTTTTGACAAATGATATCTGCAAAATAGATTCCCCAACAATATCTTCACTAATCAATTCAAGCGATACCTTCGAGGTACATATATATCAACTAAAACTTTTTAAAGAAGGAGGAAAGTATAAATAAGGAAAAAAAATAAAAAAATTGAAATCTCCTGTTTTATAAGCTTTTTTATATTTCCTGCTGACCCGGAAAGACAATCATTTCTTGCATACATAATTCTCCCTTTTCTGACTTTGTCCATGCTTTTCTTCCCAAGAACAACCTGGCACGTGTGAAAAATATGAAAAAATATATTCCAGTGCTGTGTGAGTACTGCATGGGCACACATGATTGGAGTCCCCCATCTAGGTGCTCATGTTAATAAATGTACATTTTTAATTGACTTTGTTAAAAAAAAAAAAAGAAAAGAAAAGAAAAGTAGAAAGGGAGAGAAAAACACGACAATGGAAAACCCCAGAAAATGGAAGTTTCTATATTCACTATTTAAACAGCACTCATCAACCAAAGTTCTCAGAGCCTACTGAGACTTCCTCTTCAGGCAGTCCTGCAGAATCGTCCCCCAGCTGCCTAATGGCCCTCTCAATCTCTGTGCTGCTGGCCCTGGTGATGCTGAGCTCCAGCCCAGCCCACTCTCTGGACTGTGCCCTGCATCCAAGCCATGACAATCTGGAAACCTTCATGCTATTGAGTCAGATGGAGAGAATCTCCATTCTGTCCTGTCTGAAGGATAGGACTGACTTCAGCTTTCCTCAGATGCTTGTGGATGGGAACAAGTTTGAGAAGACAGAAGCCACAGCTGTCACACATGAGATGCTCCAGCAGATCTTCAGCCTCTTCAGCCAAAGGGGCTCTCTGGTGGCTTGGGATGAGACCCTACTGGACAAATTCCTCGCTGGACTTCATCAGCAGCTAGATGACCTGGAGACATGTTTGGAGGAAGAAAAGAACGTGGAACAGTTACCCCAGGGAAGTGAGAACTCCAGACTGTCTGTGAAGAGATACTTCCGTGGAATTAGTCTCTATCTTGAAACGAAAGAATACAGCCGCTGTGCCTGGGAGGTTGTCCGGGTGGAAATCAGAAGGTGCTTGTTCTTTGTCAGTGAGCTCACAAGGAAACTCAGGAAATAAAGAAGATGTCGAGTCTGAAAACTCATCTGGTCAACTAAATGCCTATTTTCTAGGACTCAAGGTGTCATTTTCATCTCTATCTTTATGCCAGAAGAAAAATAAATAGTAACAAATATATGGGGTGATTACAAAGTTATGTTAAATGTTGCAAGTTGTTTAGAGCAAAGATATGCACAATTCATCTGCAATAGCTTAAGATCTTTTGTACTTTCTATTTATCTAAATTATTTGAAATATTTTTGCTGTTTATACTATTTAAATATTTATTGTTCACAAATTACTTGTTTGGTATTATGTTTTGTATAAGACTACGGTTCATTTTTAAGTTATGGGAAATAAAAGTAACTCTTAAAAATCAATTTTGCTTGCACACACTTTTTGATTGAAAACTTAACCCTAAGCCTGATCTCAGAAAATAAACCAGCAGAAGGTTCCTGAATGAAACGGGACAAGGATAGCCCAACAAGGCTAGTGGAAAAGCCAATGCTAACATTCATACGGAATTGCAAGTGACTTCAAATTGCCAAAACAACCTTGAAAAATAAGAGCAAAGTTGGAAGGTTCCCATTCCTGATTTCAAAACATACTACAAACTACAGTTACCAAAACCATGGGATACTGGCATAAAGGTGGACATACAGACCAATAGAATAGAATGGAGAACCCAGAAATAAGCCTATATATCTATAGGCACTTGATTTTTGACAGGAGTATTAAGACCATTTAATGAGGGAAGAACAGTATCTTCAACAAAATGATGCTGGGAAAACAGGATATTCACACGGCAAAAGAAGGAATTTGTATCTCAACCTCACATCATATAGAAAAAAATCCAAAATGGATCGAAGGTCCAAATATAAGAGCTAAATCTAAAAAACTCTTAGAGAAAAACTCTTAGAGAAAAATAAATCTTGAATGACATTAGGTTTGCCAATGATTTCTTAGGTAAAACACTAAAAGCATAAGCAACAGAAGAAAAAAAAAAAGATAAAGTGAACTTCATTAAAACTAAAACTTTTGTGCATTAAAGGACACCATCCAGAAAGTGAAAAGCAATCTACAGAATAGAAGAAAATATTTGCAAATCATATATCTAATAAGGGTTTAGTATGTAGAATATATAAAGAACTCATAACTCAATAATAAAAAGGCAAAAAAATAAATAAATAAAAAGGGGCAAAGGAATGATTAGAAATTTTTTGCAAAGAAGATTACACAAAGTGACAACACTAACATAAAACGATGTTCATTATCATTAGTCATTAGGGAAATGCAAATCAAAACCACAATGACATACCACTTCCTACTCACTAAGATGGGTATAACCCAGTAATGGAAAATAGTGTTGGTGAACGTGGAGACGTTGGAACCCCTACACATTGTTGGTGGGAATGTAAAATGTTTCAAATTCTGTGGAAAACAGTTTGGAGGTTCTTCAACATTTGGGGGTTCTTCAAACATAAAATTACCATATGGTCCAGTAATTTCACTTCTAGATATATACCACAAAAGAATTGAAACTGGATATTCAAACAAATACTTGTTCACATATGTTCTCAACAGCATTATTCATGATAGCAAAAAGTGGAAACAACCCATTGATGGATGAATGGATGAACTGTTGTGTATTCATGCCATGGAATACTGTTCGGCCATAGAAAGGAACGAAGTATTGATACGTGCTGCAATGGGAATGAACCTTGAAAACATTATGCAGAGTGATAGAAGCCAGACACAAAAAAAATCGCTAATTGTATGATTCCATTTATATGAAATATCTAGAATAAATAAAATCAGAGAGAAAGAAAGCAGATCATGGTCGCCAGGCGCTGAGAAGGAAGAGGGTATGAAGAGTGATGACTGCTTCATGTGTATGAATTTTCCATTTGGGGTGATGAAAAAGTTCTAGGTGGCTCAGTCAATTAAGCATCCAACTCTTGATTTGGGCTCAGGTCATGATCTCAGGATTGTGAGATGGAGCCCCACACTGGGCTTCAGAATCTGCTTAAGATTTTCTCTTTCCCCCTCCTTCTGCTTCTCCCCCCACCCCTCAAAAAAAAAGTTCTAGAACTAGATTATGGTGATGGTTGCACAATATGGTGAATGTACTAAATACCACTGAATTGTACATTAAAATGTTTAATAGTTGATATAGATAACCATTTTTTCCTCTGATCATTTCCCATGTTCATCTTCCCCGAAGACTGCAAGTTCCTTAAAGATGAGGAAATACTGGATCCTTTAACCGAACTCAGCTAGTCCAGTACTTTGAACTTGAACAGAGGCATATTTACATGATTGCTGAGGAACTGGTCCTTTAGAGTAGTGATCCTGACTTCCCCTTTCATAGTGTCTTCTCCTGTTTGCAGGGCAGTGTAGGGAGGGCCTAAAGACGGTTAATAAAAGTAAAAAATTTAAATCCATATATATAATAATTGTGTTGACATAGTAATCAGAGTTTTTACGAATGCTGCATTATTCCAAATTTTCTCTAGTGTGCTAGTCTTGTCTTCTCCTTTGGACATGGTTTTCTTGCAGAGGGACTCTTCTTAGCAACTCCCATGGTTTACTGCAAGTCTTGGGCAAGTTGCCTAACCCTTCTGTGGCCTAATTTTCACGGTTGTTTTATGGGGTTCATAATAATAATAATAATCCTACTGCAGAGATTTACGAGATTAAATGAGTAATGGGCGCAAAATGCCTAGCACAAAGGAATGACTCAGAAGTGAGATATGTGTTACTTTCATTTTTATTAACTGTGCATCTAGTAGTTACCCAGTAAATAATTATTCACTTCTGAGTTTCTTATGGTAATTATTTAAAGAAATTTGGGTGCCTCTTGACCTTTGGTTAATGTCTCTACCTTTCAGGAGCTGGGAAGAAAGAACTGGTGAACATGCAGAGAAGCTGGCAGGGAACTTACCTCAAAAACCAAAGAACAAAAAATTTAGGGGATTAAAGGGTGTTAAAAGTCTTGCATAGATAACAACAATAGCCATAAAATCCAAACCTAACTTAAAAATAGGCAAATGACCTGAACAGACATTTCTCCAAAGAAGATGTACAAATGCTCAACATTAATCATTAGGGAAATGCAAATCAAAACCACAATGAGATGCTACCACACACTTATTAGAAGTTACTACAAAAAAAAAAAAAAGTGTTGACCAGGATCTAGAGAAAACTGGAACTCTTACTCGGTTGCTATGGGGAAAAGTATGGTGGTTGCTTAAAAAATTAAAAATAGAATTGCCATATGACCCAGCAAATCCAGTAATTTTACTTCTGGGTATAGCCTCAAAAGCAGGTTCTCAAAGATACTTGTACACTCACATTCACAGCAGCCAAAAGGTAGAAACAACCGAAGTGTCTACTGACAGGTAAATAAATAAAATGCAGTCTATCTGTACAATGGAATGTTATTCGGCTTTAAAAAGGAAAGAAATCTGACACATGCTGCAAGACGGATGAAACTGGAGGACATTATACTATATTAAAGAAGCCAGTCACGGAAAGACAAATACTGTATAATTCCAATTATATGTAGTACCTACAGCCTTGACATTCACAGATACAGAAGTGGAATAGAGGTTGCCATGGGCTTAAGAGAGGGGAGATCCGGGAAGTTGTTTTTAATTAGTATACAGTTTCGGTTTGGCAAAATGAAAGGAGTTCTGGAGGTTGGTTGTACAACCATGTGAATACAATTAGCGCTATTGAACTATGCACTTCAAAATGGCTAAAATGGTAAATTTTATCCCTTTGCATTTTACCACCATTACATTAAACAAAAACAAAAAACTTAAGCCTTGCATCGACACACAAACATCCTAACAGCGTGGGTAAAGGCATGGGATTTATTCCGCTTTGAACCAGTGTTTAAATTCTGAGTTCCCACTGCTGAACTGTATGCCCTTGGGAAATATGCTGAACCCTTTTGGGCAGCCTCAGTTTTCTTCTCTATGAAATGGGAATAATTATACCTCGCTGCCTCTCAGGAGAGCGCTCTGAGAAGAACAGATCATCTCAAGGTTCCCGGTGGCTCCTATCCCAGCCAATCTTGCTGACTTTCCAAACTCGGGGCTCTAGGGACGCGGTGGGGGCCGGGACCTGCGCTGGTCTTCTGGGGGAGGGTCTCACGCGGGGGCAGCAGCCTGCGCAGGCCCAGTGCTGCCGCCTGCTGGTGCACCTGTGCACCTGCGGAGGGACCGGGAGAGAAATGGCGCCAGCGGTCTCCTGTGTCCAGTGAGGCCCTTCCAGGGACACTGCCCTACTGCGACTCCAGGAAGGGCAAGCCGTCTCCCCACCGCGTGCCACAGGTACCGTCCAGATGGCTGTTCCCAAGCTGTCTGCCCCGCGGGGTGTTTGCCTGCCTTCTCTCCCGGAGCAGGGCAGCGTCCTCGCTCTGGGCCCGGCAACCCCACCGACCTTTCAAACTCCAGGCATGAAGCCCCTCTGGCTGCCAGAATTCACAGAACTCAGCCCTTCTCTTTTCCCCCGTAAATGGCTTTGGGATATGCTCTCCTGTGGGTTCCCCTGGGTGCTCCCGTCTCTGTTTCTGTCTCGCCTCCGCAGCCCCAGCTCCCTCTCCTCCACAGCAGTCCTGGTGGCTTTCTGCCCCAAGTCGTGTCTCCGCCCTTCCCAGTCTCTTGGGTGAGGCTTCTCTTCTCCCCCTTCGGTTCTGGAGTTTGTTCAGTCAATCTTCAAGCCGATTTCTGGGGTGTTGAGGAGGATTTAATAGTTCTCTCAGTGTGTTTGGGACACGACCAGCCTAGGGTCCTCCCACTCCGCAACCCTCTTAGCTCCTCCCCCACCAAATTCAATTCATTCCTAACCCATATTTTTTAAATATGGGCAAGATTTTTTAAAATGAATATTCTGCTTATTTGTTAGAGCGAGAGAGAGAGCGAGCGAGCACGCGCACTGGTGGGGGGAGAGGCAGAGTGAGAGGGAGAAGCAGACCCCCGCTGAACAGGAAGCCGGATGCAGGGCTCCAGGATCCTGGGACTCCAGGTTCAGGACTGAGCCGAGGGCAGATGTTAACCCACTGAGCCGCCCAGGAGCCCCTTCAACAAGATTTTTAGATGGAGCCTTACAAGTTGACTGTAAAATGTATCAAGAAGAAATCATTTACAAGAAAATCTGAGAAAGAGGGAAATATACAGATGAGCTTGACATCCAAAATGAGATGGTCCTCCAAGGCTATAGAAAATGAAACCAGGTGGTGTTATTGTAAGAATAGACAAATTTGATCAAGAAAGCGGATTAGAGGTTGAGGATAAGACAGTTGAATTTAGGGGCGCCTGGGTGGCTCCATCGTTAAGGGTGTGCCTTGGGCTCAGGGCATGATCCCAGGGTCCTGGGATCCAGCCCCACGTTGGGCTCCCTGTTCGGTGGGAAGCCTGCTTCTCCCTCTCTCACTCCCCCTGGTTGTGTTCCCTCTCTCGCTGTCTCTCTCTATGTCAAATAAATAAATAAAATCTTTTTAAAAAGAAAGGCAATTGAATTTAGTGGACCTTTGCATATAATAAAAGTGGCATTTGAAACAAGTGGGGAAAGTGGGTGTCGGGGGCAATTAGCTAAGCCATTTGAAAAATAGCATTATCCCTCTGTCACATTCTTCCAGGTTCTCCTTGCTGCTTTCAGCCTAAGTATGAAATAAGGTGGGAAGGGAGAAACATGTACAAGCTAGATGTAGTCATGTGACACAACACTAAACAATGGAAGATTTGGGAGAAGCCTGCTGGGCAATTCTAGAGAGAATTTCAGCTCTTATTCCTCTCTTTCTGCTACAGGTCCTCTTGCAAGGGTTTGATACTTGGAGCTGGCGTACCCGTCCTTCGACTATGAGCAAGAGACCAAGAGAGTCACAGACATGCCATTTAGCAAACTCACAGCTTTGAGCTGCTGCTCTAACCCATCAACCATCACCCTGCAGACTTTAAATTGAGATCCACACCACCCACCTTCATTATTTTAACCTCTGATAACTGGTTGTCTGTTAACTCACAGCAAAAAGCATTCCTAATCGATACAATAATATTGATCAGATTTCAGCTCTTTCTTCAAGCCCTGGGAGGCTAAGGAATAGCTTGTTAATCGATGCAGGGTTCTGGGGCACCTATTAAGATTAGTGTTTGGTTTTTCTCCTTGTTGCATACTGATGTAGTGAATTACATAAACAGGTTTTCTTATTTTGAACTTTCCTTAACGTGCTGGATGAACTTATAATACACCTCTGGTCTGATTTACCCATATTTAACATGGTATTTTTATCCTCATGCTTATGAGAAAGAACGTCCTGTGATTTTCTCTTCTGATTTTGATATCTGGGTTTTAACAGCCTTATAAAATGACTTGATGAGCTTTCTGTCTTTTTCTATGCCCTCTTACAACAGAAACGAAATATGATTTACCGAATAGTTTCATGATATGGTTTCCTGCTTTGCTATTTCTTTCTTTGGTTTTTTTTTTTAAGATTTTATTTATATATTTGACAGACAGGGATCACAAGTAGACAGAGAGGCAGGCAGAGAGAGAGGAAGGGAAGCAGTCTCCCTGCTGAACAGAGAGCCCGATGCGGGGGTTGATCCCAGGACCCTGGGATCATGGCCTGAGCCGAAAGCAGAGGCTTTAACCCACTGAGCCACCCAGGCGCCCCAGCTTTGCTATTTCTTCAGGCCACTTGACTGAAGACCCATATTGCTTTTTAAAGACTTTTGATTATGGATTGTTATAGGATGCAGTACACTGCTGAAAAGAATCTAAGAGATAACAAGAAGACCCTCATACAGTGGGGCTGAACTTGTCTAAAACAATATTTTAGTTTTATCAAAATGAATTGTGTTATATTTTGAATGTTATTTTTCTTCTTTTGTTCACCTTGCCGAGCAGTGGGCTCATGGGTATGACAGGGGCTTGAATTCTTGTCTAGAAAGCTTATTCCATGAACACAACAAATAGCACCGAGAGAACCTCTTGCAGCTTGATGGCTGGAAGATGAGAGGAAGCTCGTCAAAGCTCATATTTCTAGCACAGTACTTATTCAATGAACAATACTTAAATTCCTACTGTGGACTAGAAACTGTGCTAATGACTGAGGTTACGAAGCTCTGACTCAAAAAGTCTAATCTTCTGGAAGAGACAGAAAAAATGAACCATCAGTTATAGAACAGAATGATAAGCGTTCTAATGGAAATGCTGTATTTGCACAGAGCCATAGGCATGGGGGGTGGGTTGTGAAACGGAAAGAGATAATCAATTAATTGGTACTTTAAGACGATAGATGGATATGGAAAGACATTGAAAGAATTGGACAATGGGTTAAGGGCCAGAGACATGCAGGGATTTGGAAGCAAGAGCTAGCCAAAGAGTTGTCAAAATTGGACATTTTATGAAACTAAGTAAAAACTAGGAACAAAGTCAAGTTTCCCTGCTTACAAGAGGTCTAGAAACGAGAGATGGGAAAGTTACACTAGACCTTGAATGTCTCGGTTACAACTCAGAGATGTTGTTAAATTCCTTAACACAGGCCAGGAAAAGAGACCTCTCTGTGCCCAGTTTCCTTATCTGTAAAATGAAGGTAATAATAGTACCACTCTTATAACTGGGGTGAGGATTGGTTGCTTTCGTTTAGATAATGTGTTCAGAATGATACCTGGCACTTAGTATGATTATTCCCTGATGTTCCATGTTTGTGGGCAGGAAGAAGAGGCAGTTCCAAGAGAACTGTCCAGGAGAATTTGTAGGGCCAGCTCAACCACTGCACAAGGAGGAGGAGAAATAGCCATTCTCGGGGATGACTGTGCCAAGTGTATCTCAGAGCCCGTTCCTACTCACACATTCACCAGCTGTCTACTAGCACACGCCTTTCCTCCACTGCTTTCCTCACTGTGGTTCTGCCTTGTATTCAGGATCTAGAAGTTTCCACCAGAAGAATCCTCTGCTAAGATCCCACACACCGGACTCAGCCAAGCCCCCAGGGCCAGAGGGAAATCCTAGCCTCCTTTTTCAAATTCGATTTGCCAAGTTGCATTTTAGTTTCCTTTTCACTTGGTGCAGCAGACTCATTGTTATTTTTGCATTCCCTGTTCGTTATGCAATGGCAGATGATGAAATAAAACTAAATTTAGCTGTAGGTTTTAATTACGTAGAGGATTTTGCTTCGGGCTGTTTCACTTTAAAAAAGACCCAGGAACTTAAGAGACAGGAAACTCAGATGGAGTCCAGACAGTAAGACACTCTCAGGTGTTAGCAGAGGGAAGAACAGGAGCTTACTCAGCTGTTACTGTAAATGTGCTGCCCATTTAGTTCTCTTCTCAGCGCCAAGTAGGCCTGGCATCATCTGCCCCTGAGTGGTCATGAAAGTTAAAGAAGTCAGGCTCAGAGCGTTGCAGGGTATCTAAAGGGAAATGTAAATCCAGGCTTAAGGCAGACTGGCAGTCAATCAGAAGCAGTGGGAGTCGCGGCAAACAGGGGAGACGCTGGGTGGGCAGCCCCCGTGTGTCCCTGGGCCACCAGTGTCTTGATGGGACCATCCCGAGCGTGGCAGGGGGGCACACAGTGTGGGACCCTTTGGTTGTGCGTGCATATTGGAGCAGGGATGCAGTTAGCAAGAGCTAGGGAGGACCTTCAGCAACATGGCCTTGTCCCAGAGGGATCCCAGGTGACCCGGAAGGAAACTGAGGAATGAGTCTAGTCAAAGGCCTGTGACAAGACATTCAGGATGTGGGAAAGGGAAAGAAAGAGAGGAATCTGAAAAGGGGCGCTTAGATCTCAGCGGCATGTTCTGCCTGCTCACACCAGTTCGGTGGCCTGAAGGTAGTTGGCTCCCTCAGCAGCTGCTGGCTTGTGGTCACAGGGAAACCCCACCTCCAGCCTGGGGCACCGAGTGTGGGCAAGAAGAAGGAAGCAAGTGACAGATTCTCCCCTCACCCTTGCTTACTCTTTTTTTTTTTTTTTTAAGATTTTATTTATTTATTTATTTGTCAGAGACAGAGGGAGAGAGAGCAAGCGAGCACAGGCAGACAAGGTGGCAGGCAGAGGCAGAGGGAGAAGCAGGCTCCCTGCCGAGCAAGGAGCCCGATGGGACTCGATCCCAGGACGCTAGGATCATGACCTGAGCCGAAGGCAGCCGCTTAACCAACTGAGCCACCCAGGCGTCCCACCCTTGCTTACTCTTAAACTTACATAAAGTGAATACGTATTCTTCCGAGTTTAATTTTTTCATTCACCATTATGTTTGTGAGATTTATCCTTGTTTTTAACATATAATTGTGGCTCTTCATTTTTGTTATTTATGATCCTGTCATATGCATAGACTACAATATATTTATCCATACAACTTTTAAGGGATATTTCAGATGTTTCTTGTTTGGGACTATTATGTATAGTGCTGTAATGAACATTCTTGTGCATATATTCTGATACATATCTGTAGGATTTGTTCCCCAGGGTAATTCCTGAAAGTAGACTTACTGGGTCATAGGCCATGCATATTTTCAGCTTTGCCAGATAATGTCCAAAGTAGTTGGACAAATTTACACACTCAGCAGCAGTGGATAAGAGTCTTTGTTTATGGGGCGCCTGGGTGGCTCAATGGGTTAAAGCCTCTGCTTTCGGCTCAGGTCACGATCCCAGAGTCCTGGGATCGAGCCCCGCATCGCATCGGGCTCTCTGCTCAGCGGGGAGCCTGCTTCCCTTCCTCTCGCTCTGCCTGCCTCTCCGCCTACTTGTGATCTCTCTCTGTCAGATAAAATAAATAAAAATCTAAAAAAACAAACAAACAAAAAAAAAACGAGTCTTTGTTGGTTTATATCATTATCATATTTGGTATTTCCAGTCCTTTAACTTTTTTTACATGCATCCAATGTATTTGTTTATCTAAAAATCTGAAAAATCAATAAAAAAACTTTTAGGCATAGTATTTACAAAGTTGTCCAAATACAAAATCAAAATTAGTAACTTTCACATATATATGTGGGTGCACATATATATGTATATATATGAAAAAGTAATGAGTTAGTCCCATTCAAAATTAGAAAGTATAGTGAAAAAATTTTGTTCATAAGAAATAAAGGTTAAATATGTTGGAGTAAGAAAGAATGTGTAAGACATAGAATCAAGCCAACAGGAAAAACCTTATTGAAAGACATTTTGAAAATAGCCCAGTAAAATGCCAAGATAGACTGGTCTTCTTTATGAACTGATTAATAAATATTTGCTGAATAAATATTTATTCAATAAATGAATGTGTGTTTCTCAAGAGGAGGCTAGCACTGGTGGCCTTGCAGAGTCTGATTTCCCTTCTTAATGATGCTTAGTGAGCTTAATGCTCACCCTACCACATGCTTAAATGTTCTTTGCTCACCTATGAAAAGAGCAAGTGAGAGAAGTTGCTTAATCCTCATTGGTGGTCAAGGTGAAAAAAATCAGTCTCAATATAAGAGAAAAGACTATGGGGGTGCCTGGGTGGCTCAGTGGGTTAAAGCCTCTGCCTTTGGTTCAGCTCATGATCTCAGGGTCCTGGGATCAAGACCCCCATCGGGCTCTCTGCTCAGCAGGGAGCCTGCTTCCCTCTCTCTTTCTGCCTGCCTCTCTGCCTACTTGTGATTATTGTCTGTCAAATAAATAAATAAAATCTTTAAAAAAGAGAAAGAGAGAAAAGACTATGTAGTGTTTTTCATTGGTTGCTGGCCATCTTACTTGAATCATAAGTGTAATTGTAGGCTCATATTTAGAAGCCAAGAGAAAGATGAAGATAACTTTCCCTGTCAATGCTGTTTTATTTTTTAATTGAAGTCCAAACTTTATTCAGATTTCCTTATTTTTTACCTAATGTCCTTTTTTTGTTCTGGGATCTCATTCAGAATGCCACTACATTTAATCATCATGTTATCTTAGGTTCCTCCTGGCTGGCTATGACAATTTCTCAGTGGTAGACTTTATATGATATTGTCAGTGGTATTATTTTTTAAGTTTCATTTCCCATTTTTTTTGTTGTTGCTAGTATAAAAGGAGGTGATTGCTTTGTAATACTGAGCTTGTGCTCAGTGATCTTACTAATTTTGTTTTTTAATTATCATTGTTTATCTGTAGATTCTTTTTGTATTTTGTTATAGATAATGAAGTAAAATATTTGAAACAGTAAGAGATTTAAACAGGCTCTTCACAAAGAAAATATTCAAGTGGCCAATAAACATGAAAATGTGCTGAACCTTATTAATAAACAGGGAATACAAATTAAAAGCATAATGAGATATCATTAGACACCGCTATCACGGCTAAAATTAAGAAGACTGCCAACATTGGGTGTTGGCAAGAGTGTGATCCAAATGTACTTTCCATACACAGAGAGTGAGAATGTAAGTGGGTGCAAATATTTGGGAAAAATGTTTGATATTATCTGTTAAATCTGAACATATGCATATTCTATGACCTGGTTACTTCATCCTGTTGATATACCCAAAGAAGTGCATACCAGTGAGCCCCGAAAGAGGCATACAAGGGTTTTCATAGCCAAGTTAATTATAATGACAAAAAACTCAGGAAGAAAAATACCAAAACATTCATCAGTAGTGGAAAGGATAAAACACTATGGCATTTCTGAGTAGATATGACATATTCGTGTGAATTAATGAACTCTAACTGCACACAGCAACATCGATGAATCTCACGGACATCCTGTTGACTGAAAGCAGCCATTTATACAAAGTTGAAAACCCAGCACGATAAGGGAGCTCAAACGCAGTAGGGACTCTGTTGGGGGAGAGTGGAATAATGATTGCGAGGGGACAAGCAGAGGGTTTCTGTCCTATGGATAATGCTTCCGCCTTCACTTAGTTTGGGGTTACAAAGGCGTGCAGAAGATTTTATTTTATATTAATTTGTTGAGCTGTATACTAAAGATTTGTGCATGATTTTCTATGTATATTATATAATTTTTTTTTCAAAAAGAGGAATGGGGAATTTTCCCTTTTATCCAACAAAATACTCTATTACTGTCAACTTTGCTGCCCTTTCCAGGTTATCACTGAAAGAGTTTTGGGGTGCTTAATTTCTGTTTTGCCACTGTTCAGGCACTTACAGTTAACTTTCCATCTTATCTAAGTTATCATTTTTTTATATGGCCCTTTTCCTTGAAAAAAAGAGTTGAAGAGATGATAAGACAAATGTTAATTTTGATTTCTAGATACGTATTTGTTCTGCATAGGTAATTTATTGAATCAAAAAGAGGAAGGACCTCTTCCTGTTTGTGAGGTTTATAGAAAAGCTCCAAAGGTAGCTGGGTGGCTCAGTTGGGTGCAACTCCTGATTTCCGCTGAGGTCATGATCTCAGGGTTGTGAGATCCAGCCCTGCGTGGGAGGGGCTCTCTGTTCATGGGGAGTGCGCTTCACCCTCCCCCTTTGCCTCTCTCCCTGCACGTGTGCCCGCTCGTTCTCTCTCAAATAAATAGATAAATCTTTAAAAAAAAAAAAGGAAAATAAAAAGAAAAGCCGCTCCAAATTTAAATGATGATTTCAAATGGTTAGACCTGCATGTAAGTTTTGCTTTCTGAATGTCAGCCTGCCTCTGTAGAAAACTTCACTAACCGAAGAAACCGGTACAGGGACGGGAAGACGTTGTCTGCACCACAGAAAGCTGGTGGGGAAAAAATGTGTGCAGAAAACAAACAAACAGAAAACCGACCTCCACACAGGGCTGACGTGAAAAATGGCTTCAGATCAGAGAGGAAAAGCTGTTGGAAAGAGCTGCGCATGAATCCTTGCAACTGAGGTATGCGTTAGGCCACTCTAAGATGTAGATATCCCTCAGTGAGACAAGGGTATCTGGTTCTTGTGATAAAGCTATATATATTAGCAGAAATGAGACAAAAACAAAAGACCGTGTCTTACAAAGGAAGAGACTTTAACCCATTTATGGGTATCCGCCCGCCACCACGGGAGCAGGGCTAGAGAGAAGCTTCATGAAGGCGACTGGAAGACGGGGCTAGACCAGAAGCACCTCATGAACACAACAGCAGGAACTGGGAAGAGGACAAAGGGAAGAAATAAAAAATAAAAAAAATTTAAAAAATAAAAAATCCCTTTTTATGACTCGGCAGCCATCCCTTTTCTTCAATCCCTCATATGCTTTCATTTCCCACCTCCACAGCCAGGAGAGCCTCCGGGCACGGCCTCTTCCTGCCTCTCCCGCCCAGGGCCACCTCCAGTATTGTTGCCCATTCTGCTCAGGACAGAACTCTGGTCTCCTCTCTGCCCACAGGGCTCTTGAGTTAAGTACGCATGCGCACTCCTGCATTCAGGAGCCTCCACAATACATCCTGAGCTCATTTTCCATCTTAGTCCCCCCTGACGCCTAACACATAGACTTGTCCAGAACTTGAAGCTCCTTCTCCGGCTCCTTCCACACTTGTAGGGGCTCCCAGCCCTGCTCGCTCGGCCCCTCCATCGAGAGCGACACTGGTCCCGCGGCAGGCACTGACCACGGCGGGCCTGCTGGGAAGCCCACGAGTACGGACTGAGCTGTACTATGAATGTAAAAATGAGCTTCATATTTTGAGGACAGTATTTAAAGAAGAATGTAACTACTTCATTATAATTTTATATTGATTCCGTGTTAAAATGCTACTATTTACCTATATTATGTTAAATAAATATATTTATATATTTATATAATTTTATATTATAAAATTATAAAATCTTAGTAATTAATTAATTATAAAATTATAAAAATATAATACATTTATATAATATATTTATATATTATATAATATTAAAATTAACTTCACCTTTTCTAAATGTTTCTTTTTACTCTTTTAAGGTGGCTACTAGAAAAATTTTTTATTTTATTTTTTTAACTGTTAACGATTTTTATTTCTCAAATTACCTTTGTCAGGAGTCTATGCAGATGTATTTTATTTTTTTTAAACATTTTATTCTTTTATTCATGAGAGACAGAGAAAGAGGGAGGGAGAGGGAGAAGCAGGCTCCCCTCTGTGCAGGGAGCCCCATGTGGGACTCCATCCCGGGACCCTGAGATCAGGACCTGAGTGGAAAGCAGGCACTTAATGCACTAAGCCACCCAGGCGCCCTAGGAAATTTTAAATTGCAGATGTGGCTCGCATTATACTTCTGTTGGATAGCATTGATATAGAATGCCCTCTACCCTATCACCTTCCCCATGATCATCACTTCTTCAGGCTCACCACTTGCCTCCTTATCCTCCCCATCAGCTGTAATTCCTTTGTCCTTTGAGTGCCACCACCGCCACCATGGTTGGCACCCTGTATCTGTCTGAAGGCACTAGCTGTTGTCTTCTCCACTGTATTTAAACTGTGGTATATGGAAAGAGCACAGGTTTGAATGCAGTTCACTCACTTGATTAACTGTGTGTATCTCACACTGTTTAGCCCTCTTTGAGCCTCAGTCATCTTCTCTGTAAAATGGGAGTAGTGGTAACCCATCTCCAATGTTTACTGTGAGGATTGCGCAGAGAATGACACAGAGGAACTACTCAATTTGTGGTAACTAATACTACTGCCACTTACCGCCACCACTATTGTTCTAGATTATGCTCTCTCTGATCACAGAGGATCAGAGGCTCTTGGATATGGGGGGATGAGGAGGCCCTCTGCCACACCTGAGGAGTTCAGCTTTACCTAAGAATGCAAGTCATCCTAGAGGAGAAGGCCCCAGTGAACAGACTCCTTGGATGACTTTCATCCCCTGAGTGCAGTGGACCATCTCTAGGTTGACTGATCCCTGTGACTCCTTGCATTGGCCTTTGTGGTGTGAACCATGATGATTCCAGTCTAATTCAGAGACAGTTTTCAAAAAGCAGAAACCCTGAAGAATGACTTAATGATGGACATTACTGGGCATTTGAAAGTGGAACAGCTGTGGGATTATTTTGCGTTTACCAAAACTCATTGCAAAGAATGCAGGAGATGGCAGAGGTTCTGTTCAGACCTGGCATGTGAAGGTCAAGAGGCTGGGGTGAGTGACATTGGGGCAGAACAACCAGAAAAGCTGGGGCTTACTGGCTCTTCCTTAGTGTAGATTATTCTCGAATGAAAGAACACACTCACTGATGAAAAACTAGAAAGCCACACAAAATAAAAAAGAAAAACTACCATCCTTTTGTTATACAAGTCAAACATAACCACTATCCAAATGTGAGTATATTTCTGTTATTACTTTTTTCCTCTACATACTTTTAGATAGCTGTGTTGCATGTACACTTTTATATTCTCCTTTTAACGTAATGAGTGCTTTTTATTTTCTAATGACACAGTAATTATGTTCATTATAGAAAAATTTTAATGTGAAGGGGCGCCTGGCTGTCTCAGTGGGTTAAAGCCTCTGCCTTTGGCTCAGGTCATGATCTCAGGGTCCTGGGATCGAGCCCTGAATCGGTCTCTCTGCTCAGCGGGGAGTCTGCTTCCCCACCTTTCTCTCTGCCTGCCTCTCTGCCTACTTGTGATCTCTGTCAAATAAATAAATAAAATCTTTAAAAAAATTTTAAAAAGAAAAAAAGTTTTAATGTGAATAAAATTAAAGTTAAAAATTTAGTAACATTTTTATTAAATTCTTTTAAACAAATAAAATGCACCAAATTATAAGAATGTCTAACAGTTCTATTCCCCAAATATCTCCTGATCAAGGGAAAAAACATACATACAAATGGTTCCAAATTAAAAAGAGAAAAGGGAAAGAATTTTTCTTCTTCTTCTTTTTTTTAAAGGTTTTATTTATTTATTTGACAGAGAGATCACAAAGAGGCAGAGAGGCAGGCAGAGAGAGAGGAGGAAGCAGGCTCCCCACTGAGCAGAGAGCCCGATGCCGGGCTTGATCCCAGGGCCCCAAGACCATGACCCGAGCTGAAGGCAGAGGCTTAACAAACTGAGGTACCCAGGTGCCCCAGAATTTTTCTTCTTTCTAATCCTCATGTTAGCATTCTCCCCCGTGGTAACCACTACTAACAGATGAGTAAATGTGCCCACCAAAAAAAATTGTATGTGTGTATCAGCATACTTTTTGTATCTATCTATTAATTTATAAAACAAATGATAATACCATATCCATTATTATACGTATTACTCTTTTCATGAAATATATCTGGAATATAGGTCCATATCAGCAGGTCTTCCTTTTTAATGGCTCTGTGGTATTCCATTTGTGTCTACCATGGTATTACTTAATTCCCCAATAATGGATATTTAATTTGTCTTTCATATATGGCAGTACCGCAATGAACATTCATAAATGTTCATATATAATATACATTATATTCACACACATATACACACATATATGTATATACCCATATACTTCTGCAGGAATATCCATAGGTAAATTCCTAGCAGTGGCATTGCAAGTTAAAGGGACAATTCCATAGCTTGAAATTTTACATTTTGAAATATATTGTCAATTGCCATGTGGTCTGTCCTTATGAGCTAGCTTGGGCTTTCTCACAGCATGGCAGACTCAGGGAGGTAAGATCACTTATATAGTGGCCGAAGGACAAGGTAGGCATTGTATTGTCTTTCTTGACTCAGCTTCAAAAATTATACAACATTGTTTCTACCCCAGAATTCTCCCCAGATTCCAGAGGAGGCACATAGACCCTACCTCTTGACAGGTAGAGTCAAAGTCACACTGTAGATTTTCACGGGGGTTGGGAGATAATGCTCTAGCAACTTTTGAAAAAACAACCTTCCCCATTGCATAAATTTATACTTTCACTGATTGTATATTAGAATACCCATTTCCCCATGCCCTCTGCAAATCTTATTGGTGAAAAATGATTGCTTTACTATTGATTTACATTTTTACTAAGAAATGTGAATATTTGAACAGATTTTCATGTCTTTTATTGGCCATTTATATTTCTTTTCTTATATATGAACTTCTGTATGATAGCTTTCTATTCAAGGGCTGCTTGCCTGTGAAGAAAATGATCCCTTTCTCACTGTACCTTGTAACAATGTTTTTGACACTGCTCTTCCTTTTTTTCTTTTTTTATGCTCTTCCTCTTTTACTTTGTTTTTTTGCCATTCAAATTTATAACTTCTTTCTAGTCATATTTATCAATATTTTCCATTAGAGTTCCTGGGTTTTATATCTTGCTGAGAAGTCTTCCTTAATCCAATGTTTAAAAAAAAATACCCAAGTTTTCTTCTAGATTTTGGTCATTCTAGCTTCTAATCTGTTCCATATAATGTTATATAGACTATATAAATTGTACCATCCTTGGTTTCCTGAAAATAACTCCCTTTGGCCAATAGACACTATTTTTTATGTACTGTTAGACTCTAGTTGCTAATATTTTCCCCCAGATTAAAGTTTTTCACCAGTGCCAGATTTCCCCCAAACTTCTCATTTCTTGAGACTCTGTTTTTTTTCTGTAAAATTTAGAGTTTTTTTCTCTTATTTCTAATTATTCCCTACATATATTAATTTATTTCTTGGTTTGTCTAATTCTGATTTATAGTGTTTTGTATCATTTCTTAATATTTTAAACTCCTTTGGTAACACAGTTAAAACTTTGATCTGTTTTGTGTGCATGCATTCCTGGTATATTTTCATTATCTATACAGATATGATTTACTCCTCATTCACTTGTTTCTAATAATAACTTTGTCTGACCTCGATCATAATGCTGTTCTGTTGCTGGATTTTATAGGCTATTATTTTTCCTAAACTTTTAGATGTGATTTGGTAGTTTCTCTAACTTCACAGAGCTCCCTCTTCTGTTGCTTTTGTCAAAGTGCTCAAAAACATGACAGCTTGCTTTCTGAGTGGCCCATTCCCAGACTGGTCTGATCTTTCTCTTTCCTTGCCTCTGTTGTTTCTTTCCTGCTCAAATCTCCGCGCCCCCCGCCCCCGCCATCGTGTTCAAATTTGATTCCACTTCTAACAGTTTCTCCTCAGTGGAGGGCCCTTTCCCAAAGGGAAGCTGTGCCCAGTTGGTTTGAAAATTATTTGTATCCTAGACTATTCCAGTGCCTTTCAGAATCTACTGAGGGCTGCCCCCCTCATACTCACCAGCTGTTGATTTGAGAAAAATCCCTTCCAGTTTCAACTCTTGTTCTCAAATCAGCCCCAGGTGGCTTTCCAGTCAATATGTCTTGGTTATATTAGGGCTCTCGATTCTTTTCCCCTGCTTTCTCCCACATAGACGGGGCTACCAGACAGGTCCTATGACATTTGGTAGTTGGTCCTCATCTGCTTGCATTCTGTGGTTCATGTCAACCAGTCTTAAGTCAAACGGGGTTTTG
Source organism: Mellivora capensis (assembly GCA_004024625.1). Taxonomy (NCBI): domain Eukaryota; kingdom Metazoa; phylum Chordata; class Mammalia; order Carnivora; family Mustelidae; genus Mellivora; species Mellivora capensis. Next base: position 32,546 of record PISX010003222.1, on the reverse strand, counting down.
GTTTCTACTAGTAGCAATGTGTGTTTTTGCATGGGAACTAAGTGATATTCAAAATTATACTACCACCTCTGCCATCTTTCCGGAATCCCGTCCGCCTATTTTTGGATTGTTTGCTACTTCTTTTCAACGCTCCATCCTCTTAATTCGTTTGAATGAATACCACTGGTATCTTTCCCATTCCCCCAGTTTAGGAGGAAAGATAAACTGCTTCCTCTCCACTCCATTTGGAAGGCATTGCATGAGCACAGTTCAAGTACAGGTAGTTTTGTTTAGGAACACCTCAGACATGACCAATAGATACTCTCTCCTGGGGAGAGCTGATTACATACAGCCAACAAAGAATAAAGAATAGGAATGGAGGAATATTTGGGAGATACATTGAGCATACTGTAAAGATCAGGAGACAAGAAACTTATTGGTGAGGGGAAACCTGGAGCTCACAGTTGCTCCTAGTTTGTTTGTCTTTTTTAAGATTTTATTTATTTGACAGAAATCACAAGTAGGCAGAGAGGCAGGAAGAGAGTTGGGGGGAAGCAGGCTCCCTGCCAAGCAGAGAGCCCAATGCGGGGCTCGATCCCAGGACCCTGGGATCATGACCTGAGCCAAAGGCAGAGGCTTCAACCCACTGAGCTACTCAGGCGCCCAGTTGCTCCTAGTTTATAAATACACATGTACCCAGATACTTCCGGCCTCTACTACAGTTTGTTACAGTAGAAGTAATGTCCCTGTACATTAAGCACATATAGAAATCACCATAACCCACAGAACTGATGGAGCTTTCTGTAAAATGATGGAGAATTTCTTCAGGCATTTGAATCCACTGCTGTCAGTAAATGAGATATTTCACACAAATGAATTCATTCTCCACCACTAGTTCCCTAGTCTAAAACTTTCATAAATCCCCTATCTGTTCTGTCTCCATCCATATTGTACTCCTTCCATTACTTATTGCTTACTGTAGAGGGAGTATTTTTTTCCCCCAGAATCTAATCAACTTATTCCACCTTACCTAAAACATTTCCATGGCTTCTGTTGGTCTTACGATTAAAAACAACAACAATAATCCACAAAACTTCTTGGCTAAACTCTGTGCTATCTGGCTCACACTAGCCCTCTGGCCTCATCTCAGACCATTCCCTGACCAGTCTCTGATTGGAAGGTCACATTGGTTTTGGGGCAAGTTCTTTGCCCTTACCATATATCTTAGCACCACAGGGCCTTTGCACATGCAGTTCCACCTGATCTTCCTTTTGATTTCAGCTCCACTGTCACTACCTCAGGGCAGTCTTCTCTGACCTCTCCTACTACATATATTATACCCCATATATCATAGGAAGTCATGGTACTATGAACCTCTCCTCTGTAACATTGTCACCCTCTCATTTTACTTCTGTGTAATTCTCTGTGTAACTCTCCTAATTCATTATACAATCCATGATAGTGAGGATTATAATCTGTACCAGCTCAGCTGAATTCTTTGCACTCAGTGGGGTTTTGGTAAATTCAGGTTGAGAGATAATGCAAGGTTTTCTGAAAACGTAAAAGTTACAACTTTAAATATCATAATTATTATAAATTTATTTGTATTGAAACCTTTAGAAATATATCATATGCCTTTCTGTCTACATGAGCAGGATGTAAAAATCATAATTTGATTTTTACTGATTCTTCTCTTAAAATTGGTTTTATACTCCAGCAAAAAAAAACCACAAAAACCAGACTTAGAAATATTGAGAAAGAACCGTGTGTTTCTGTCTATATAAGCAGGATGTAAAAATCATAACTTAATTGAGATAGAATCGTGTGTTTCAACAGTAACATCCTCTGATTGCTTGACTTTTTCCTCCCATTTTCCTTCTAGACCTCTTTCTAGAGTTGTCTGCATGAGAATAGAAAATCAAATGTTTTTATTTGTTAGAACTATGTACAATGGTATGTAGTTGGAACTACATAGTTCCATAGTTAGAACTATGTACTATGTAACTATGCTAAAATAGTTCCATAGTTAGAACTATGAACAACAGTTAATCCTCTGATTGCTTGACTTTTTCCTCCCACTTTCCTTCTAGATCTCTTTCTAGAGTTGTTGTATGCATGAGAATGGAAAATCAGATGTTTAGCTTTGTTAGAACTAAATACAATGGTGTGTTATTGGAACTACATAGTTCCTTAGAACAATTCACTATGATCTACTGCTAATTTAAATGACATAGGAAAACTGAAAGGGAGAACTGAAAGTGGGAAATTCCTCTGAAAGAGAGAGGACTACTCTGTGTATATAAGGCCACACTCATGGAAGAAGGGCATTCACACTGCAGACTCTTGAAGCCTTGTCTTCAGCACCTAGACGGCAGCAGGCAAGACTCTTCCTCTTTTCATCATGACCAGCAGGTGTATCCTCCAAACTGCTCTCCTGGTGTATTTCTCCACCACGGTTCTTGCCATGAACTATAACTTGCTTCGATTCCAACTAAGCAGCACCAGTGTGGAGTGCCAGGAGCTCCTTCTGCAGTTGAATGGAACTTCTAAAGATTGCCTCAAGGACAGGATGAACTTCAAGATCCCTGAGGAGATCGAGAAATCCCAGAAGTTCCAGAAGGAGGACATCATATTGGTCACCCTTGAGATGCTCCAGAAGACCTCTGATATTTTCAGGAGAAATCTCTCAAGCATGGGATGGAATGAGAGCATTGTCGAGAACCTCCTTGCCACACTCCACTGGCAGAAGGAACATCTGGAGGAAATCCTGGAGGACATCATGCAGGAGGAAAACTTCACTTGGGACCACAGGACCCTTCTGCACCTGAAGAGATATTATCTAAGGATCGTGCGGTACCTGAAAGCCAAGGAGTACAGTGTCTGTGCCTGGACAATAGTGCAAGCAGAAATCCTCAAGAGCTTTTTCTTCCTTGATAAACTTACAGATTCTCTCCCTAACTGAAGATCTCTCAGCCTGTGCCTCTGGGAATGGATGATGTTGACAAGGATTTTGGGCATTCTTCAACTCACAGAGGCTCTGTAAGTGACTGACAAGCAAGATATTGTTTTTGAAGGGACAAAGATTTTAACTTTTAAAATTAATTTATGCATTAAGTTATTTTTCTACTTGAACTTTCACCCTGGGAAATAAATTATTTTTTATGAAACAGAAGTGAACATAGCAGTTTTAATTTCAAGTTGATTTCATTAGGCCTGTATTAAACATTACAGAGCACCTACTGGATGTTCTTTGTAAAATGTGCCTGCAAAATCGTATAGGTTCTGGCCTCTGCCTTCAAGGAACTTAAAATTCAAAGAAGCCATGTGGAATATGTAAGACGATAGATGGTAAGGGGAGGCGAAACTTTCAGGAGAATAAATGGAACAACCTCTTCAGAATTAATATGGAAGAGGCAGGCAGGTGGCTCTAGAATTAGGACAAAGGGTTCTACTGCTTCTATGCTCCTACTCTGTGCCCTCAGGCTCTCTGACTCCAAAGTTAGGATTTGACTGGCTATCAGGGCAACTAGGGGAATATTTCAGCTCTTGGGTTTGCCCTAAACTCATTCCTATTCTTTGTAGGATGCTCTGCTTGCCCCCTTCCACAACCCTGCAGGATTTTAAAATATTTATGTGCCCCCGTAAGCTAAGGGTGAGAAGTCCCGGTACGCCCATGACAGTGTTAAGGAACAGTCCTTCCCTCGTACTCTTCCTGGACAGCTAAAATGTATGCCTGTGTCCGTGGAGTTGGGGGTCTCTGTCTGCTTCCTGGGTACAAACACCATAGGGAGAAAGAATTCTGCTTTAGATCTCTGCTCTCTGGCTAGGTTTTCTCCCCATTTTGTCAGAAAAGCAAGTTTTCTCCTGGCCCCTGCTGCCCTGTTCATACAGAATGCCATCATCTGCTTTTCCTGATGCTCTGCATCTCTGAACCGCACATCCCCTGAAGCCAAATCTGAAACAGGCGTGGCAGATAGAGTCATTTCCATCAAGTGGAAAACCAGGAAGCATGTGGGAAAGGGAAATTCGGTTGAGAGAGTGAGCTCACTAACTTTTCTCAGGGCTTACACTGAGAAAATACAATTTTCCGAGGAACTCCTCCAGGCACCTGGCCAGCCTGTACCAACTGAACCCCTTGGGAATTTACATTATTATGGCTGTTCCTGGTATTAGCTGCCATCCAGACGCTGCACCCCCGTATGTATGTAATTGGAAATAAGTCCTCCTCACAAACACCCCTCAGGTGGGCACAATTACATTATTGCTGTTTTACAGTTCCAGAAAATAAGTCTCAGATTTAGGAACTGCCCCAAGGTCACCATAGCTAAATGCATGGAGGTTTAAAAAAGTACAACGGGCCAAATCATATAAGGCTTTGTTCGTATCTAAGCATTTTCTCCCAGAGCAGTACAGAAGTCCGAGTTCCCTTTGAGAGCGTCAGCCTTGAGGAGAAGAAATCAGTATCTATCAGGAGTTTCCGAGAAGACACTACAGTACAGGGCTGTACTTGGGGCTCCCTCTTCTGACTCAAAGCCGGTAACACACGGACTATGGGACCAAGAAGTGCTATATTCCCTCGTGGATCTGCTGCGTTTGTCTCAAGACAGTTGAGGTCCTGGTGAAGCAAGAAAGCTTCCCTCTCCCCAAAACTCCTCACCCTCCATTACGCCACATCCCAGCTCTGCCAAAAGCCTTCCGCAGATGTGCTTCCTTTTGCCAGGGATTCAAAGACAAGATGGGCACGGAGAAATGCAGATTAATGGGTCATGGTTAGAACTGCCGAGAAGTCTCTCTCAGCAATGGGTCCCAGCTGCCTGTCGTCTTCCCTAGGCTGAGGGTACTACAGAAGTCCCAGCAAGAGGCTCTTCTCTGCTCACCACTAAATTGGCCCAGACACCGAGAGGCTGGAAAGTTCTGCTCAGCATGTGTCCCGGAGGCCAGAATGCCAGAGGAAAGACTTCTTCTGGGGAATTATAAATACCCATACCACCGCTGAGTATGTCAGCCCCTCTACAATACCAAAAGTACGTCTGTCACCAGGAGAGCTTAAATGATAATTAGTATTTAATTCCAATAAGGATGAGGAAGGCTTGCTTGAAAGCACAAGTGCCAGTAGGTGCCTGTCTAAACATAGCAACATATCAGGAGTAAAGTTTCTATTTCAGCGGGCACCAGCATACCTCAGAGAAGAGCACTCATTCAGGGAAATATTGATGAGCCTCTTGAGGTTGTGGGTATGCTAACCCAAGAGGTCATGCACCACCCATGCTGTGCTTTTGTGTGGGTCTGTGTCTGAGGAGGAAAAAAGACAGAGAGAAGCCCATCAGCAGCTCTGTGATGGTCCCCGAACAAGATGGCAGTGGAGATTTTCTGGTGAGGGCAAAGAAAGGGCTTTTAAGGACGAGGATGTCTCACATGCAACTTAAAAATTAGGTCCCATGTTTTGATGTAAACGTCTCCCTCCGCACCTCAGTGGAGATGGCCACCAGCACAAAGTTCCCATGTGTGTAGGACTCATAGAGGGCGTCCAGGTCTGAGTTTGAAATAACGTGGGAAAGTGGGATCAGGGGGCCAGACACCCACTCAGGAACCAGATGAGTGGGGACACAAGGCGGAGCCAGGACATGAAGCCATTTTGCCCCTTGCCTGCCTCCCACCTGAGGAATTCAAGGAATTCTGAGGACTCTGCGCCTCCACAGACAGGGGTTAGGAGGTGGGAAGTTTTTTCTTGAAGGGTGCTGGCAAGCATTTGGGTTACATAGAAGTACATGAATCCTGCCCCACCCTATGGGCCTGTAGACACAGGGTACCTACGTATATTTGTATGGAACTTTTTGCAGTTAACAAAGCGGATATTTAGGCACTTTGGGTGTCAGTAGGCACATTTAGGTACTCGGATCTATCTGATACAGGGACTTGTTCATAAAATAGTCTTTAAAAAATGAGAAGAGGGGTGCCTGGGTGGCTCAGTTAGTGAAGGGTCCAACTCTTGATTTTGGCTCAGGTCATAGTCCCTCTCCCTCTGCCCCTCTGCCCCTCTGCCCCTCTGCCCCTCCCCCATCCCCTGCACTCTCCCTCCTCTCTTTCTCTCTCTCAAATAAATAAATAAATCTACAAAAAAAAAAAAAAAAAGGAAAGAATAAGCCACAGATTGGGCAAAAATGTTTACACATCATGTATCTGATAAAGGAGTTATATCCAGAATGTATTTTTTAAATAAAAAATACTCTCAAAACTCAACAATTAGAAAAGAATCAACCCAATAAAAAACGGGTGGTATATGAGTGGATACTACACCAAGAGATACATGAGTAGCAAATAGGTATATGGAATGACTGAAGCCTTCGAGAATTTGTGTGTGTGTGTGGCTTAGGCCAGATAATGAATGTGAAATGGTTTTTTGGTTACAAAGGAGCCCATTCCACTGGGAGGACCTACCCTAGCCACTGCCCTTTCTGAGAAAGGTCCACCAGCCATCATGGTCGGCTTGTATATGTGATACACGTGAGGTCTGCCCAGCAGAGAAGGCAGGGCCGTGATCAATACCCATTTCTGTCTTGATTAGTCTGGCTGTGAGACATACAGAGAGAGCCAGCAGTTGGTAGTCATGTCAGAAGGTGAAGTGCACCCAGGACCAGACCTTGCCAATTGCAGACCTTTTCTCAACATCTGTTGTACTGATGGGAATAGAACCTCAAAAACTGTTTTATGAATGTATTCTTTCATTCTCAGTGTTAATTGTTGCTTCTGAAACATCAGTTTAGTCGTCTAAAATCCTCTAGCGTAGTTGGTTTAAAATAATAAACTCCCGAGATTGGACTAGAACTGCCAGCTTGGACATACACTCTCCTGATTTAGGTGGGATCAAGTTAGTTGCTTGACTTGTGAATTAACTTGGTGCGTACTCCAGAAACGTATTCACTATCAGTTACCACCAAATCAGTGGTAATCTGGCTTCAACTGACATTCCGTTTCAAAATTCCTGCTTTGCTTTATAATTCCATGTCATGTGTTCTTAGGAAACCTGAAGCACATTATTTAAATTTTATCTCCCGACAGTTATCCTAGAAAAATGGAGCCCACTTCAAAATGGAGTTCACTCTGCACCTCCCACCACTCAAGCGCCCTCTAAATAAACAAACAAACAAACAATCTTAGAAAAAAAAGAAATTGTAGTATTTCCATATAGTGGACTACTATTCAGCAATAAAAAGGGATGAATGCCCAATATACTTAACAACGTGGATGAATCTTGAATAATTATGCTGAATATAAGAAGACAGACTTTATTTTTACTTATTTATTTTTTAAAAGACTTTATTAATTTGAGAAAGAGAGCGTGCAAGCACGAGCAGGGGCAAGGGCAGAGAGAGAGGGGCAGGGGAAACAGACTCTCCCCCAAGCACAGGGCTCGATCCCAGGGCTCTGAGATCTTGACCTGAGCCACAGTCAGATGCTTAATGGTACTGAGCCACCCCGGTGTCTCTAGTCTTTCATAATTTGAAAGGTTGCCCAGAAACGGATCAATAGCTTCGCATCTAAAACTCCGAGAAGAGCCCAGGGCAGTCTATATGTTGCAAACCCCACCGCGTGCGTTGCAAGTTGCAGAATACCAAGTCCACAGAAATGATTTCCTCTCTCTCTCTCTTTTTTTTATTGTGGTAAAAAATACAAGACATAAAATTTACCATTTAAACCACTTTTAAGTGTACAGTTCTTTGGCATTAAGTACATTCACATATTTGTGCAACCTTCACCACCGTCCAGGGGCAGAACTGTTGTTATCTTCCTCAACTGGAACCTCTGTACTCATTGAACACTGTGCCCTGTTTCCCCCTCCCACCAGCCCCTGGAATCATCATTCTACTTTCTGCCTCCAGGCGCTTCATATAAGTGGAATCATATAATAGGTGTCCTTTTGCGATTGGCTTGTTTCATTTTGCGTGGTGTCTCCAAGTTCCATCCATGTTGTAATGTGTGAGAATTTCCTTCCTTGTTAAGGCTGAATAATATTCCCTTGTGTGTCTATATCACATTTTAGTTGCCTGTTCACCCACTGAATCCAGCGATGGACCCTTGAGTTGTTTCTATCTTTTGGCAACCGTGAGCAATGATGCTGTAAATACCTCCCGGAGTCCAACTTTCAGTTGTTGTTGTTTTTTTAAATAAGATTTTATTTATTTATTTATTTATTAAAGATTTTATTTATTTATTTGCCAGAGAGAGAGAGAGAGAGAGAGAGAGCACAAGCAGGCAGAGAGGCAGGCAGAGGCAGAGGGAGAAGCAGGCTCCCCACTGAGCAAGGAGCCCGATGTGGGACTCGATCCCAGGACCCTGGGATCATGACCTGAGCTGAAGGCAGAGGCTTAACCAACTGAGCCACCCAGGCGTCCCCAGCTTTCAGTTCTTTTAGGTATATTTCCGCAAGTGGAATTGTAGGATCGTATGTTAATTCTATACAGATTTTTTTTAAGGAATCACCAAAGCAAATATTTTTTAAGTTCTGTCTTCATAGTGCAAATATTTGCAACAATAACAGAATCCAAACACAACAATAACAGCCACATTTCTTAAAGATATATGTTCTGCAAGGGACTCTACTAAGTGTGTTATAAATATACACCATCTTATTTAATTCTCCTGCGAACCCTAGGAGGGAAGTATTAAGAAAACTAAGGCTCAGTAAGGTTAAGTAACTTACCCAAGTCCACATTTGTTTAGAAAGAAAAGAAAGAAAGACATATTTGGAACCAGAAACCATTTTTTCTTTTTTTTAAGATTCTATTTCTTTATCTGACAGAGAGAGAGAAAGTGCGTACACAAGCAGGGGAAGCCGCAGGCAGAGGGAGAAGGAGAAGCAGTCTCCGGACTGATCAGGGAGCTGGATGCGGGGCTCCATCCCAGGACTCTGGGATCATGACCTGAGCCAAAGGCAGACGCTTAACTGACTGGGCCACCCAGAGACCATACTCTTAACTGTCATCTTCTCCAAATGTTATTTTTAATCCAAGTACACAGCACTTCTCCTTCTCCCTCTGCTCTTCCTCCTGGCTCGCGCTCTCCCACATTCTTTCTCTCAAATGAATGAATAAAATATCTTAAAAAAATTTTTTAAATGCCCAATGCTTTACTTAATTAAAAGTGAATAAAAATTATAAAAATTCTCACACAGAATTAGGTGGGCTCCTGGAGTACACTTTCCAAAATCTTACACAAAAAGCAAGTTCTTAATAAAGTGATAGTTGGTAGCCATATTGCTCTTATAATGGGATCTAATGTCATTTTTACAAGTCATATTTATGGATATTAGGACAGTATTCAGCATCTATGATTACCAAGTACAAATAAGACTTCTCTAAAATTCCAATTTCAGGGGCGCCTGGGTGGCTCAGTGGGTTAAAGCCTCTGCCTTCAGCTCAGGTCATGATCCCAGGGTCCTGGGATTGAGACCCACATCGGGTGGGGAACAGGGAGCCTGCTTCTCTCTCCACCTCTGACTCTCTCTGTCTCTCCTGAATAAATAAATAAAATCTTTTAAAATATTTATATAAATACTCTAAAAAAAAAAAGAAGCAAAACCAGTTGTTTCACAGACTTTTGAAATGTCAAGAAAAAAAGATGGAGAAAACAGACTGTGGGGAAGGGTGAGCAGAAAGAATAGTCGCCCTTCGCTGATCTGCTCTGGTCTGTCTGAACTCTGCTCAGCACTGCACAGACTACGTTGGACGTCTGCTGTCTGCCTGGCATGGAGGGCCGCCACCTACGGCTGTGGGAGCGGGCGTCCAGGTCCAGCCACACAACATGTGCTCGGCACAGCTGTAGGTGGTGCTCTTCTCTGGTGATCCTGACACGACCCCCACGGGAAGAAATGCTTAAAAATAAAGCCAACTCGGGGCACCTGGGTGGCTCAGTGAGTTAAAGCCTCTGCTTTTGGCTCAGGTCATGATCCCAGGGTCCTGGGATCGAGCCCAGCATTGGGCTCTCTGCTCGGCAGGGAGCCTGCTTCCTCCTCTCTCTCTGCCTGCCTCTGCCTACTTGTGATCTCTGGCTGTCAAATAAATAAATAAAATCTTTAAAAAAAAAAAAGCCAACTCAAAGGACGAGCAGAAGGGAAAGACAGATGAAGACACGTACCTTAAAATATTGTTTGAGCCATGCCTGAAGGTTTATGTCCTAAAATGTTTAAACTATCTGAGCTGTGAAGAGAATTAGAGGGGACTGGGAAATAAGCTAGAAACCCACCCAATCACTCAGTAACCGCTCTTGCCTTTGGAGGCTACCCATCTGTATGTTCCTTCAGCCTAAGTTTTAGGAAGCCTGCTCCAGATAGAGCTGCCCACCCTTAGAAGCATGGAAGGGCCCCTGAAGGCCTTGCCGGACTGGCTCTTTCTTTGCTCTTCCAGTGAAGCTGCTGTGTGATACATGAAGCCTCCTACAACCTCACCACTGAATGCTTTAAATTAAGGTTCAGCGAAATCTCTGTAGAAAGAGAGCCAGGCCTTCAGAGTCAAACTGTCTTCTTGTTTCTAGTGAAAAGTTCCCTCGTTTTGGAGGCACATAGCTTTGCTGGTCCGTTCATGCAAGTCAACAAACATGTCCTAAAAGTGCAATGCGTACCAGACCCTATGCTAAGCCCGGAGCTTACATGGACAAACAAGACCCCACATTATACTCGGGAAACTCATTTTCAGGGGGAAACAAACAGATAAGCGAATGGCTAAAAATGATAACACGAGGGAAACGTCACTCTAACAAAACAGACAGTGCCGTACAGAAGCCCCGATGAATGTACAGTGTGTCCTGCCTGACGGGATGTGAGCAGCCCTCACAGAGAAGGTATCTGCCCTCGAATGTGAAGGGATAGCAGCATTTTACAATGAAAAGAATGGGAGAGAGGACATTTCCAAAAAAGAGCGGTCTGAACAAAAGAATTAGCATCCTGAGGACACATAGCCTCTTTCAGGGGACGTCATGGAGTACAGAGCAAGCAGATGGCAGGAACTGGGGAAGAGAGTGGGAAGGGAAAGAGGCTGGAATTTAAGTTAGGATGGATGCCGAGGGCCTGGAGAGCTGGGCCTTTGAGGAGAGGAGCGGCCTGGGCAGATGACCCTGAGACAGGAGACTGATCGGAGCAGGGAAGGATGGATTAGAGCAGGAGGAGACCAGAGCTCCAGGGGCTCTGAGGGTCTGAGCATCAGGGGGATGGCGGCCTGAACCCACTGAGCACAGCCAGTTTATAGACACATGTCGTGCGGATTCAGTTCTGTAGAAATCTCTCAGCCTTAAGGCGTCTTTTCTCCTCATAGTCACAGCTTACCTCCAGTGTTGCCATTGACACAGAGACACATCTTTGAAGGGACTGAAATGAACAATGCACAGACTGAGGAGCAACCTTAGTCTCATCAATGAATCACCCCTCTAGCCTCAGAAGCTGTTCTCAGCTCGCAGTTAGGCTCATGAGGGGTCCTTAAAAGCAGGAGCACACACAACCGGCTGGATACAAGAAATCGCTTGACAAAATTGACATCATCTATGTGTGTGCAAGGTAGAAATCCATCTCTGTACAGGACGGAATACTGCTCCGGCCTGCGTGCATTTCAGCTGCTTTTCCTGGGCATACTTAGAAGGCTTTCCTATTCGGTGGTGGGTATGGCCAAGCTTTCCGCTGACAGGGTAGGGCGTGTGCCCTGCTCTCTGGCTCACCCAGCAAGCCCGTGACAGTTCTCTACTCAATGTCCCCTCTCTCACCCGCAAATGACAGTCTCTTAATCCTGGTGACTCTCGGACTTGGGAGCAGGACGTGGTGGCCCACGAGGGCTGCCATAACAGAGTACCACAAACTGGGAGGCCGAGAAAAACAGGAATTCGCGGTGTCACACTCCGAAGGCTAGGATTCTGAGATCGAGATGTCAGCAAGGTCGGTTCCTTCAGAGAGCTTCAAGGCGGGGTCTCTCCGCTGTCTCTCTCCTAGCTTCTTGTGGTTTCCTGGAATCTGGGGCATTCCTTGGCTTCTGCTGCGTCACCCTGATCTTTGCCTTCTTCCACACCTGGTGCTCTCCCTGTGTGCATGTCTGTGTCCAAATTTCCACTTGTTATAAGGACACTGGTCAGACTGGATTAGGGAGCTCGTCCTAACTCATTATATCCACAGCAAGCCTATTTCCAAATAAGGTCACATTCTGAGATACCAGGGGCTTAGGACTTCAACATATACATTTGAGGGGGACACAACCCAATACATAACAGAGGGGAAGATGAAATATCCCTTTCTTTTTTCTCCTCGGGTCGACTTTGTGCGGGGTAAGGAAACGTTGATCAGCTCTTCTGTCTTTTGCCCTAAAAGAGCATCGCCATCTTCTACCTCAGCTTCCTCAGCTGTGGCAGCCCCGGAGCTGGGGCACAGATTTCTTCTTTCCTTGAAATGTTCCTATGACGTCAAAGTGAAGACCAGTCAACTAAAATGCCACTGACATTTTCACAGGCTGTTGAAATCATCCTTTTCATTTTACTTGCTGTAGACTTCATAGTTTGGAGGACAAGAAGATATTTGGTGAATTAGCTTTAGACCAAGGTCTCTGTTGGGTGTGTGTGTATCCATGCCACTGTTGAAGAAGGGGAACCAAGTGTAGGGAGGGAGAAAAACTTAACACTAGCTTCTTCACCTCCAGGCTGCAGCTTGAGCTCTCCTAAAATCCAACGTGGCTGAATCCCAAGGATTAATTTTCTACTCTGTACCCCACCCCTGAAACAGTAAATGTGGTCTGCATGACAGATTTACTTCCTATTTATTTAGCTTTGTTCTTGTTTCTTAGGGCCTAATAACATTGGATTTATTAAGCCAACATTGCCCAGATTTTCTGGGCCACATTATAATACTTTCCGTGATGATCAACCAAGTTTTCATTCTTAAACTGATTCATCCTAAACCCTTGATTTCCCCCAGGCTCTGTTGGCTTTGGGAGGTCTGTAAAAATATAAATGTCTAACCATAGAAGAGTAATTAAATAAATTGTGCTACAGCCTCAAAAGGAAATACTATATAGCCATTAAAAACGATCATGCAGACCAGCAAATAACCCTCAGTCAATAAGCAAACCGCTCATGTGGTTGTATTTATGTAGGCAAAATACTGGTTCCCAGAGAAAAGTGTTTTCACGTGATGCCTTTTTGAAAAATGAAAGAAGCACTTCAAATGTATAACTGAAATGCTTCCTTTTTAACATATAAGAGCATTTAAACATGATTTCCAGTTTATTTTATATGTGCTGGATAGGAGCATTTCAGCTCACACACACAAAAAATATGTTAGCTGATAAGAAGAGGTTCAATATCGGGGAAAGATTTTTTTTTGAGTGAAATTAATTATAAAGCCATTTGAATACACACTTAAATACACATTTGAATACACTTAAATCAAGTTAAGAGTCTGAATGATCCAAGTGCACTGAATAACTTCCATCCCCCGGACATGCTAGGCAGACTAATTTACATGTTCCGTAATGACTCACCTGACTATAAATTCACAAGGGTCATGTGTTAACATATTTAGAATCACTAAATATATTAAGAGGTGAATTTAAATAAAATGCAATAGCCAAAAAAAGGATTATGCTACATCCGTATGCCTAAACTTACAATTTTTCCATAGCCAACACACTGTTAAGTGACAAAGATACACTTTAAAACAACATACAAACAATAATCCCATTTTTGTGAGAAAATATATATACTACACATGCATACAGTAAAACCTAGAATTACATCAATCATAAGTTCTAAATGAAATTGTATAGTGAGCATCTCTAAGTGATAGATTTGCGGGTGGGTTTTTTTTTTTCTTCTTTGTACTTTTCCTGAATGTTTAGCACATTCAGGAATAGGTAATGCCTTTCTTGATCATTTAATAATAAAAAATAATAATTCTGAAAACTGAAATACATTGTATTCAGTCTTATCTCAACCCTGATGAGTCGTTTGCCTTAGTCGTACCTTGACATTCCATGGGCTACACTGTGTCCCTGAGAAGAAGTGACTGGGAACATGAGAATAAGCTCCACTGGATACAGTTATAAGCCCCAGTTTAGTTTCGGAGAATCACACTGTAGAGGCCTGGTTAGCCAGAGGGAGCCATTTCCTTGTAAGCTTGCATTGACCCTGCCCCTCCGGGAGGAACTTACTTGCAAACCCGGGACACAGGGGCGGGCCAGGCTGGATGGAGACATCCAACAGTGGGGCGCGCATATATTTGCTATCGTGAATTGGAATTCAATTGGCCACCCATATTGCTGACCGAGCATGACTGTGCAGTTTTTCCAGGCTCAACCCCACCTCTATAAAGGTTAGTCTGTGAGGCAGGGGAGTAGTAGTGATAGTCGTCCAGAGCGTCGTGGTCGTTGGGAGCGTCGTGAGCATCATGTTGGGGAGCGGGCTCTCTGGGGAGCCGCGCCGACAGGTAGGGGAGTCATCAGGCTTGGTGTCCTGGTCGTCATCGCCTCTTTGTAAGAGATGGCCCTGACTGGTCGGTTTGATTTTCGATGCTTGGTGCGAAATAAAGCTTTGCCTTACTTTTGCTTTGTGTTGGTCTCCTTCCTTTGATCACGGACCCTAACAACATAATGATATTATTTTTACCTTGATGTAATTTTAAAACATAATTACCCAGTTATAAACTCTTATCATTAAAAGAAAATTCACTAGTCTGGGATTTAGGAGACTTGACTACTTTTCTCTCTTCAGCTACTAGCTAGTTGGAAGATCTCTCTTCAGGACTTCGTAGGGCCCCATGGAGATTTCAGAAGCTTGAGCCAACATGAATTTAGTTATGTCTCTCAAAGATCTTTAGTTTTATCTGGTATCCATCTCTTTTAAGATTATAATCAAATAGAAAGAACTTTTCCTGGCAGTTTTACTAGACCTGAAGCAAAAAGTCTGGATTGGATTCTATTTTTGAATCTATATTTGAAGCCTTATATTAAATAAGGTAATACCTATAAATTGTGTGACCAACAAATTCCTTCACCTTTCAAGGGTTCAGCTTCATTGCTTTAAAAATTAGCAAATAAAATGATCTATCTCTTTAAGATGTAAGACATGAGATATTACATCTAAATCTCCAGCACAATTCCTGGTACATAGGAAGTGCTAGACAAAGGTTAGCTCTTTTCGTCATTCACTTTATTGGTTACAGACCTCTACTCAAATACAGATTAAATCCAAGAAAAAACTGAAGTTTCCCTTAGCATACATTTTGATCAGTGTACATCTCCATGTCCATTTTGTTAAGCACAAATGGGCTTTCACGTAAATGATACCCAGGAATGAAGGAGTTGAGGGAAAAAAAGAGAAATAATTCGACATCAGAATTTCCGGGGTACTGTCAAAAGAATTCTTAATTTGTAAAAACTTGAGAATCATCTTTTCTTATCATTAGTAAAGACAGTTTGTCTCAAGTGTTTACCAGCAACCACAACTTAGAATGTTCTACTGAAATCGGCTCATTTCATAATAGTAGTTAAACAATGATTTGAGAAAAGCATTTCTTTTTCTAGAATCCTCATCCATTTCCACTCACAAGTCTTCCTTAAAAAATTATATCTACACAGTTTTAACACTTGGGCTCATACAAAGATGGCCTGCAACTTAAGATAAACATTTTTGTTTTTATAAGCAGAACTTGAAAGTGCTCTTGTAATTGAACTCCCAAATTCCAAATCTCAAATGGAGAGCAGAGGATTTACCAAAAATGTGATGAAGAATCATGTTTTCATGTCCCTTCATTTTGGCAGGAACTCCTGTTTCAATTGAAAACATTCCCTTACCATTACAGAAACCCAGAGGGCAATCATGAATTAAGACCTGGAAAATAAAACTGAGAGGAAAGACTGGAATAACATGTGGTTGTCATTTTCCAGGCCACAGAGGGGGTGAAGTGGTTTTCCAGGGCTAGCTAAGTGAAGGCTAGCCCATGTACCACATTCACGTGGAGGGCAGACAGTAAAAATACAAAAAGATGGTGGTTTGCCTTTTTCTTTCATGGGGAAGCAGGTGTTGACTTGCCCTGCAGTTAGGGATGCTTAGTTGAGGATCTTGGTATCATTTTAAATGTGAGGTGAAGTTTTTCTATTCATATTGGTGGCCTCTCACAACTTCTCTGAACTGATAGGGTATCTTACTCAATCTGGCTTCCCTTCCATAAAGATAAAACTTAGTAGGTTGTGGGACTTCCCCAAGACCACAGTTAGAAATTTGACTGGATATCACTATCTCTGAATTTTCAGTCTTACAAATTATTCTATCTATGGCTAAGAAGATGGAGGGAGGAGGGGGGGGAGGGAAAGAGGGAAGGAAGGAAGGAAAGAAGGAAAAGTGGTGTTTTTGTTTCAAAAATATATTTACAATACAAGGTTGTAAAAGCAGTATTAACTTGTAGAAATCACTACATCATTCTTCTAGCCTCTTTTATAGCTTGTGGTCACCTGTCAAGTTTAATCTCGGCTCATTGGCCCCAGATTTAGATCCTGCTCTATCTACACTCAAGCAAAAAAGACACAGACCTAAGATATTTTAATATTTATATGGGGATGACAACTCATCATCCCCCCATCTCAAGGCAGATATCACTAGCTGATGACAGGACTCTTTTCGCGCGCGCGCACGTACACACACACACACACACACACCCCCCAGATGAAGCCTCAGACTCCTCCTCGCTCTGGAACACTAGCAACAATTGATTTGGGATGAGACCTCTTTGTCATCTCCAATTTAGAGCACAGTCCCCAATTTAGAAGCACAGCTTCTTCACGGAATAACATTGCCTCTGCTACTTGTGTGGTCCTTGGTACATTTAATCCTTCTGAAATTCACTTTCCTCACCCATGAAATGAGTATCATACCATTACCCCACATTGAGTCTATAATAAGATAATATATATAAAAACACTACGAATAGCTGTTATTACCTTTAATGTTATACAGTAGTTTGTTTTACTCCACTCATTTTAATTGTTCCCTCATAATTAGCTTTCTCCCTCAGAAAATTCTGGCCTTACACAAAGTAGTGCCTCACCTAGCACAGTGCCTGCGCATGATTGGTTCTCCATAAGCATTAGCCACTCTCCCCGAGCCCACTGCCTGTTCCTGACTCACTCCTAGTCATTCAACTATGAGTGTTCACAGTGTTTTCACACCACCATCTGCCCCAGTTCAATAAATTGCAAAGCATACTGTCTCAGAGGATTTAAAAACAATATCTTGACTGGTTACACTAGTCTGCAGCATTCTTTCCCAAAGAGGGAAAACTCTGGAAAGAAGTATGTCAGTGGCTGGGCCATCCAGGCCTTCCCCTCCCTAAGAGGATGATCACAGTGCTGTGTTCTGATAGCAATGGTGACAAACACATTTTCTATGTGCCAGTCATTGATCATTAATCTTTATAACAATCACGTGATAATATTATCATCTTCACTTTAGATATCAGGAAATTGTCACAGAGAGGTTTAACAACTTTCCAAGGTCATGCAACTGTTAAGTTGATGTATTAGTGTTCTCCAGAGAAACAGAACCAGTAGGAAAGAGAGATGTAGATAGAGATGAGATTTATTATAGGATTGGCTCACGCAATTATGGAAGCTAACAAGACCCATGATCTGCCATCCGCAATCCAGAGAACCAGGAAAGCTGGTGACGTCATTCAGTCTGAGTCAAAAAGCCTGTGAATGGGAGTGGGGAAGGGTGGAGGGTTGCCAATGGGGTACCGAATCAGACTTGCAATAAAGAATTATTTCCGAGGGATCCAGGACTATTTGCAAGACCACAAGTGTGGCAACTGTGCCTGGGAGGTTATCATTTCTCTTCATTGAGCAGCTTACCACAAGACTTCAGGACCAAGAAATAGGTCACTTACATAAGTAACTAGTTTGGAGCTGATTGCTAGTATTGTTTTAGATGTCGCCTCAAACTACTGTGATATTTCTAAGCAACTCTTAGTTTAATTCTTTTTGTGACTTAGGGTAATACTGTCAGTCAGTTTTCTGGATTGATAAAATTTTTCTTGGGGCACCTGGGTGCTTGAGTATCCAACTCTTGATTTTCCCTCAGGTGGTGATCTCAGGGTCATGAGATTGAGCCCCATGTGGGACTCTGTGCTGGGTATAGAGTCTGCTTGAGATTCTCTCTCTCTCTGTCTCCCTCTGCTCCTCCCTCAGCTCGTGTGTGCTGTCTCTCAATAGATAACATCTTTTTTTTTTTAAAGATTTTATTTATTTGACAGAGATCACAAGCAGGCAGAGAGGCAGGCAGAGAGAGGAGGAAGCAGGCTCCCCGCTGAGCAGACAGCCTGACGAGGGGCTCAATCCCAGGACCCTGGGATCATGACCCGAGCCGAAGGCAGAGGCTTTAACCCACTGAGCCACCCCGGTGCCCCATAGACAACACTTTAAACTAGTGTGAGGATTGTATCCACCAGACCTTCAGCAATATCCAAACAGCACTATTGTGTATATTTTCCCGTAGACACAGAAGGAGCAGGTCCAACCAGGAGGATAAACCCTCTTGGAAGCTGATGCACCTCCAGGAGCCAAGCTGCCTGCTCTCCTGCCACGGGACAGATGGGGACAATTCAGAGTTGTGCTTTACTGAGATCTCAGACATCTTGAAGATGAACTCAGTCACATTTGGGCGTAGCTGTCCAATCACCAAAGTCAAATATGTTAAATGTCCAATCACCAAAGATCTTCACCACAGTATGTTTTGGGAAGAAGAGCTAACAGTTTGCTTGTCAGAATATTTCTGATGCTCAAAGGAATTTTTGAACACATTTGCTCTCTGAGAGAGAAGGAACCTTAGTTCAGGAAGAGCAGAGATGAGAATCTGAGGACCCCTCTCCTCTCAATATGGCATCCTATCTCCATTTCTTCAATAAATTTAATCACGTATTCCCCACAGCACTCTTCCTCTGGGTCTTTAAATGTGCACAGCCTCCCAAATGTGGAGAAAAACTTCCCTTGATAGTAATATCCATGATTTTCCTGGAATAGGATTCTTTACCATCTCCAAGGAGCACTAGGGGATCACCTGCCAATATTCTTAATGGGAGCTATTTCAAGTAACGTTGTACACCATTTCATGAGTAGCTCCTCCTCGCCTGGCATCGAGCCAGGTTGGGGGTCGGGTGCGGAGCCAGTGCAAAGATGCCTGGGTTCAGAAAGCTCAAAGTGTGCAGAAGAGGCAGACCCAAAAATCACTCTAGATTATGGTAAGCATAAAGCCTGAAATGAGAAAGAAGACCCAAAGAAGGGGAAAGAGATAGGACAGAGTCAGAGGCCGTCAGTGGGCCACAGAGGGCTTAAAGAGCAGGAAGTGGTTAACAACATCAAGGGAAGGAGAAAGCCCAGGAAGATAGGGTCTGAAAGACAGGCCAGGTTGGCTGTGAATGGAAGGAGAGAGATAAGGCAACAGCTGGAGCAAAAGCACAGTCAAGGGAGAGGAGTTTATTAGCTGTGTCTTTATGTGCCTTGAGGGCGATAGATTCAATTTCTTTAATATGACAGCTGCCCTGGAAAATGTGATGGTGATGGATGGCTATCTGAACAGCTCCAGATGTAATTAAATTAAGTTGGAGGGGAAAACACATCCTCTGAAACACAGGCTGAGATTTTAGATTAGTGTAAAGACTAGCCACTATTCTGTTTGTTTAGTAAATACCACCTTCTAGAATTCTGAAGCACATTTTTTAAATTCAGCATCTAAAAAGCAATTTTTTGTATAAAGGCAGTTTTCGATCCCTTGAGTTGGCCTGAGTTGAAATCTTAGGTTTACGGCATGCTGGCCATGTTAATCCTAGGTAAGTTACCTAAATTATCTGTATTTTAGTTTCCCCTTCTGTAAAATGGAGATATTAATATTATACCCATCATACCCTTGCCAGAGAACCAAGTGAGTTAATTCACATTATGTGTTCAGAATAGGGACTAGCAATTCAACCGTCAACATATGTAGCTATCCTCATGATTATTACACTCACTAATATCATGATTTGGTCTTGTTTTGGTCATAGTTCTCATAAACAGAAGGCAGTTTATTTTCTTTATTTTACATATGAAGCAAAAATGACCGCATGTGAGTAAATTATTTGCTTTGAGCCTTACTCAGCCAGAATTAGACCAAAGCTCCCAAACCTTCACTCATACACACTTTAGTCTTTGTTTAATATGAAGAGATCTTTACACCAAGGGCATCGCAAATGCAAGACAGTCTGAAATTATTTTATACATAAGATCTGAGGTAGTAAACATGTGTGTTTGCACGCACATACACTCAAGTTTTCTATATCTCACACCTGCACTGGGATCACAAGGTCCACAATAGTTAGATAAAATCTAATTATATTATAGCAAAAAATAATAACAATAAAAGAAATTAAAAGGAAGACGTACTGAAATGTAGTGAAACATCCAAACTGATGTATTTCATGGTCAGCCCTACACTCTATGGGCCTTGAGAGAGCTAGGTTAAGAGTATGAACAAAACCGCAAAACAACACCAAGGTTTTATGCAAGAAACACACCAGTGAAACCACTGTCCTGATTTTCCATTTATAAAGGAGTCACGGGGCGCCTGGGTGGCTCAGTGGGTTAAAGCCTCTGCCTTCGGCTCAGGTCATGATCCCAGGGTCCTGGGATCGAGCCCCACATCAGGCTCTCTGCTCAGTGGGGAGCCTGCTTCCTTCTCTCTCTGCCTGCCTCTCTGCCTACTTGTGATCTCTGTCAAATAAATAAATAAAATCTTAAAAAAAAAAAAGAGTCACAACATGCTTATCCATCCTTGAAATGCCTGCCCTCAGCCCCTTGTGTGGCACAAAGTTGGCCTGTGACAGATGTCAGTTTGTTGAATTGAATGGACAGTTAAGTTGAAGAGTAGAAAGTAATCTAAATGTCCCTTTGAAAGTAAGCAGGAGGGGTGCCTGGGTGGCTCAGTGGGTTAAAGCCTCTGCCTTCAGCTCAGGTCATAATCCCAGGGTCCTGGGATGGAGCCCAGCATCTGGCTCTCTGCTCAGCTGGGAGCCTGCTTCCCTTCCTCTCTCTCTCTGATTGCCTCTCTGCCTACTTGTGATCTCTGTCTGTCAAACAAATAAATTTTTAAAAAATTATTAAAAAAAAAAGAAAGTAGGCAGGAGTATTATAACTATTACAATTCGGAAAGCAAGTGGAAACATTCAGCAGATTCAGAATCTGTAGCAATTGAGGAGGTAATTCTAAACAAGAAAGAAAAACAAAAATCAGTTTTATTAAGTATTGGAAGACACCAAATAATCACAATTTGGGGAGTAGATTTTTCTTTCATGCTATATGTAAACTAAAAACAGAAACAACTTCAGCTTCCCAAGGTCAGCTGGAAAGCAAAAGGAAGGGAGAATGAAGAGGGAAAGGAACAACACTCACATGCAGGTAGGGACTAAACATAATATGGTAGGGGCTCATTCATTCATTCATTCCTGCCAGCTCCCCCTCATTCCCAGAGCTCTTAAAGGCGTCACGGCAGACAGCATGAGATAACAAGTTTTATCTATAGCTGTAGCTAAGTTTTTGGTAAAAGGTTACGTTGTATTTAAAGTTTGATTTTAAAAGTCAGGAAAGTAGATATTATATTTTACAACAATTTATATCAAAAATCTACTTTTTTTAGATTCTTGTGATGGAATATTAAATTGTTAATAATGTAGAAAACTAGCCTGTATAACGGATTCTGATTCTGCCCATGATGGAATCCTTAGTATCCCCACCACGACTAATCAGAAACTCGACAAAAGACATCAATCAACTGTTTTCAGTACTGGACATTTATATATTTATATATTGTCTCATATCGAAGCAGTGAATAAAGTTTAGGAAGTGGTATGGGGCGCCGGGGTGTCTCAGTCAATTAAGCGTCTGCCTTCGGCTCAGGTCATGATCCCAGCCCAGGGTCCTGGCATCGAGCCCCACCTGGGGCTCTCTGCTCAGTGGGGAGCCTGCTTTTCTCTCTCTTTCTCTCTCTCTCTGCCTGCTGCACCCTACCCCCCACCATGCTTGTGCTCTCTCTGTCAAACAAATAAATAAAATCTTAAAAAACAAGCAAAAGAGTAGGCAAAAAAGAGTAGGCAAAGCAAGGTACACATTCACACCTGTTTTCTGTCTAAGGGCACTTCCTAAATTGTGGCACCCGGAAGTAAATCCCAGAGAGCAGTAGTCTTTCTGGGCAGAGAAAAGAGAGATCAGAGTTCGAGGCTAATGAAGTTGCTAGAAACTGTGCTGTAAGAAATTTGAGTGGAGAGGAGCACCTGTGTGACTCAGTTGGTTAAGCACCTGCCTTCAGCTCAGGTTGTGATCTCAGGGTCCTTGGATGGAGCCCCTCATCGGGCTCCCTGCTCAGTGGGGAGCCTGCTTCTCCCTCTCCTTCTACCCCTTTCCCCTGTTCATGCTTTATCTCTCAAATAAATAAATAAATAAATACACAAAATCAAAAAATCAATCAATCGATCAATCAGTCAGAAAGGAAAGAGCTATGTGTAGTGACAGAGTTCCAGATGTTTGCCGAGGCATCTCCTTGTGTCTTTGCCCAGGGCAGTGCTCTGTGCTACCCGGCTGTCAACAGCTACTGAGTGCTGTATGCCGAACAGAAATCCCAGAGCTTCTCCAGCAGAGAAAGATATGGGAGTTCCAACCACCCAGAGTAGAAAGACTTCACTAAATACTGTGGTTATTTACTTGACACTCAAGAAAAGTCATACCCCAGAAGGGCTATTCTAACCCTCCAGTCATGACTACTTTAGACCTTGAAACAAAAGATAAAGTCTTTTGTTTAAGATTTTGTTGATTTATTTGAGAGAGAGGGAGAGCATGAGCAGGAGGTAGGAGCAGAGGGAGAGGCAGTCTCCCTGCCGAGTAGGGAGCCCAATGTGAGATTCAATCCCAGGACCCTGGGATCATGACCTGAGCCAAAGGCAGAAGCTTAACCCACTGAGCCACCCAGGTGCTCTAAAAAAATAAAGTCTTTAAAGCAATCCTAGAGAAAATATTCATAACATACAGGGAACAATAAGAATTGCTGATGGCATCTCACCAAAACAATGTCAGCCAGAAGGCTATAGAAGGATACTTTTAAAGTACCAAAAGAAAACAAATAGCAAAAACACTCTATTAAACAAGGATTCTATATATAGTAAAAAATATCTTTTAAAAATAAGGTGAGGAGAGACTGGGTGGTGCAGTTGGTTGAGCATCCAACTCTTGGTTTCAGCTCAGGGCGCGATCTCAGGGTTGTAGAATCGAGCCCCCTGTCAGGCTCCACACTCAGCAGGGGAGTCAGCTTGAAATTGTCTTTCCCTCTCCCTCTCCCTCGCCCTCTGCTTCTCCTCCTGCACATGTGCTCTCTTTCTCTAAAACAAATAAATCTTTAAAAAATAAAGTGAAATGAAGACAAAAACAGAATTCACTGCTATAAGCCTTATATTAGAGGAAATATTTTTTTAAGTTCTTAAGATAAAGAGAAATGATATCAGATCACAATAAGAATCTCTGTGAGGGAGACGCCTGGGTGGCTCAGTTGGTTAAGCGGCTGCCTTCGGCTCAGGTCATGATCCCAGCGTCCTGGGATTGAGTCCCACATCGGGCTCCTTGCTCGGCGGGGAGCCTGCTTCTCCCTCTGCCTCTGCCTGCCACTCTGTCTGCCTGTGCTCGCTCTCTCTCTCTCCCTCTCTCTGACAAATAAATAAATTTAAAAAAAAATTAAAAAAAAAAAGAATCTCTGTGAGGGAATAAAGAATTGCAGAAATGGTAAATATATAGTAAATACAAAAGCCTTTCCTCATTTAGAATTTATTTAGAAGAGAATTGACTCTCTAACACACACACAAAGAACTTATTGTGGGATTTATCACATATGTAGGAGTAAAATGTATGAAAGAACAGAAATAGCAGAAATAATGGGAGAGGGGAAGATGGAAGAATTCTGTTTTAAGTTTCTTATAATGCATATGATATATGTGGTATAATAATGAATCCAATGTGGATTATATAGTAAGTTAAGGATGCACATGATAATTCTTAAGCAACCACTACAATATAAAGAAAAATAGAGCCAAAAAGCCAATACAGGAGATGAAATGAAATCCCCCCAAATACTTGATAATTCCAAAAATGCTAGGCAAGGAGAGAAAAAATGTTAAGCTGGGCAATTAGAGAAGACAAAAGATGGCAGATACTATTAACCCAACTATAGCAATAATTGCACTAAGTATAAACTAAATAATTAAAAGGCAGAGATTGTCAGACTGGGTAAAAAAGTAAGACCCAACTATATGCTGTTTACAAAAGACATACTTTATTCATTTTTTTCAGTGAATATTGTTTAAATACAGACATTATTCTGAGATGTTTGGTCTTCACAATGTGTGGTTTCCATACTGAGCATCTGGTTTTATGGAAAGAAGTATTCTTGCACTACAATTTGTAGACTTATATGTCGGCACTGACCCCTTTGGCAGTGGCAATGGCTCTATCATCCCATATACAAAAGACACACTGTAAATAGAAGGAATAATATAGGGAAAAAGATAAGCTAAAACGAAAAGGACATACCATGCAGACACCTGTAAGAAAGCGCATATAATTCTATTATTATCAAAGCAGAATTCATACTTAACAAAATATTAGCAAATGAATCCACTAATAAGGGTGATTCATCATAAGTTGGTGTGAGGTTCATCCCAGTAATACAAGGTGAGTTTGTCACATTAACAAATATAATTTCAATCTATTGGTGTTGTTTTGATCTCTTTTGCCATACAAACACATTTTCTATAATCCTGTCTTGGCTGAACAGCCTTTCCTAACACCAAGGTAGTCCAAATAATCATCTAAAATATTTTTACACATAATTTTTTAATCCATTAAGAATTTGCTTTTATATGTGGTATGTGATAGCATTCCAACTTTATTTTCTTCCAGATAGATTAACCAGGTGCCCCAGCCATTTGTTAAATACGTAATCTTTTCCCCATGGAATTGAAATTTTGACATTGTCAAACATTTAGTTCCTCTATATGTTGAAACCCAAATCTGGGATCTTGATTGTTTTCCATTATTCCATTTGTTTGTTCCTCTCCTAATACAATGTCTGGTGATGTATTTTATTGCCTGGTAGTGCAAATCCTTCTCACTGTTCCTCTTTCCTCTTTTTAATTACTTTCTTGGCTATTCATATTTATTTCTCTGTATGGACTTAGGAGTATTTTATTCAATAAAAACTCTGCTTATGTTTCTAATTGGAATTACCTTTCATTTATGGATCAATTTGGGAAAATTTAAATTTGGGGTCTATTAAGGATTCTACCTAAGAACATGGTCTATTTCTCCATTTGTATCATTTTTAAATATCCTACAAGAAGGTTTTATAACTTCCTTCTTAAAGAAGCTATATCTTTCTTCTTATTTCTAGGTATCTTTGGTTCTGTTACTCTTGTGAATGGATTTATAATTCTGTCTTCTTTTTAACTGATTATTGCTTTTATAAAGAAAGGATTTAGAAAATCAGTTTAAAATTAAGGCTCATATCTGGCCTTTTGGAAATGTGGGATGAGATCACTCAGCCCTATGAAGGCAAGCCTGAGCTCACAAGATCATCAGGATGAATCAGGACCAGTTCCAAATTTTGTTGTAAATCTGTCTCCTCGTGGCTCCTTTACCTAGCTACTCTCTGATTTGGGTTCCTCTTTAGAAGTTTTTTTTGGGGGGGGGGGTGCGGTTCTGTTCTTCCTTGACTGAATTCTAGTTGTCCTCTCTTCAGGGCCACCCCTGCCTCTGAGGCAAATCTCAGGGGTTAGGGGCCAGCACATGAGTGGATTTATCCTATCTTAGGGGCAGGCTAACGCTCAAGCTATATAGAATAAGACTTTGATACAAGCAATATAAAACAGCTAACCATCTCCACAATGGTCTTAAAAGTTATATACTCAGTAAAGATTATTCCTAATGAGCAGATAAGAAATCATTGCAAACTTTAAGAGTGGCCATTTCAATGTGGTTACACTGGGCTAATAAACCTTATAAATTAACAGGCTAAATCTCAATACAGGGTTAGCCTTAGCAACAATGTTTCCTAGTTTTCTTTATCTTCCCTTGACCCTGGAATCTAATGTGCTAATAATGCAATTTAGCCATTTTGTCTTCCCCTCCTGCTGCACCCTACCAAGACTCAATCCTTGCCTGCTACTTTCTGTACCCTTAGCTGGAGACAAGGAAATCAGACCTTCCTGCCTGAAGAGTAGGCCAACACATGCACACGTGGCCCAGGACAACTCTCTGTCTCTGCTTCCTGCTTCTGTCCCTCCAGTCCTTGTTTAGCGAACCAATCATTTCATATCTGGCTTTAGCTTTGGCTTTTTGACCTGGCCCCTCACAGACCCTCTCCACTTATGAATCTGCCTCTGCTCCTCCCCCAGTAGCCTCCGCCCCACCCACCCACCTACTCTCTCTGACTCCTTCCCAATACTGGACATGTGCTGAACATTCTTGCTGGAGGTCTAGCTCCTGAATTTCATTTAGGATAACTCCTTTGTCTACCGTAGCTGATCCCTCTCCAACCACCACAACAACCGCAAACCAACCCCCTACCAGGGACACACACACACACACACACACACACACACACACACACACGTACGTGTTCCATCTTCCACAGGCTTCTACCAAATTTGACAGGCAGTACCCAGGGTTAGGGTTGGAACAAGTCATCTTCTGGGCTTGCAGACTCTGGTCTCATTCTTCCCTGAAGCTTGACGGAGATCTTATTTGATCCTCACATGGGAAGTAGGCTAGGGTCTGTCCTATGACTTTTATTCAAGAGACAAAGTTGCTGAGGTTCAGAGAAGCATTAATACTTGTCCACAATCACACAGAAGTAAAATCTAGACTTGAACACTGGTCTTCCGACTGAACATTCCTTCCTTCCGGAAACTCTTCCTTTCTGTTTCTGAGCATAGTTAAAATAAAAAATGTCCATTTTAAAATACCTTGAGGTTATAGACCAGTTCTTTTTGTCTTTAAATTCATTCTGTCTCCCAAACATCTAATAAGGGCCCACTAGGCACAAGGTCATGCACAATATTTTTGATAAACAATAATTCTGTGGAAAGTATACACAAACTACAGAATGAAAATATAAAACCAATGCATGAATGAGGAAGTAGGAACATTAACATCACTTACAGCTGATGGCTTTTCTAGAAACAGCTTTTACAGAGCACATATTTGAGATATGGAATAAATCATGGGGTTATAGAATATTAGAACCAGATCATAAAGATCTTTATGATCTTTTCCTCTAATTCCCTTCAAATGACAGAACAGTCAACATTGAGAAGGCAACAGGAAGTAAAGCAGGCTGAAGTAGAAGCCCTTTTTCTTTGTCAGAAACCAATTATGCAAGGAAGAAATCTTTCCATCATTTTTCTGTTGGGACCAGCATTACCTACCACTGTTCAGCTATATAAATGCATAATCTGAGCTACCTTCATCTATTTAAACAGCCAGTAAAATTCAATAGCTTTTAGATAAGTTCATGTTTAAGTGTTTAGATTGTTTAACTTTATCCCTTTTGTACTTTCCTTAGTCAAAAGTGATTACAGAAGACATTGCAGGTTTTGCTTCTTGACTCTCTATATATGATACAGTCTTAAATTGTTAAAGCCCAATTCATTTTGAAAATCTCTTACTTTAGAACACCAAAAAGCAAAAGCCTTTAAAAGCGATTTAAATGCTAATGATTATAATTTTATTTAATGAGATCGATATAAAAGTTATCTTTTTGAAATTATTTCTATCTGCAACCCAAATAATGCTTTCATCATTGCAAAATTAAACCTTATCTCAAAAACTATCATATTAAGTTAGTTTGCTGTGGGTGACTCCTCTAGTTTATAAAGCGAATTGATCTAAGAAAAGCAATTTTCAGTAATCATAAACAATGGCATGGAGCAAGAATATACAGAAATGAAAACTGTGTGTGAATTTAAATAAAACCTTAACTGTAAATAACAGGGATAATAGTTTTGAAATATACTAATATGATTTTCTCCTTTGCATTTCTTTGTCTGTGACCTTCCTTCTAGCCTGCCAGAGGCATCCTTTTGCCTCAGGAGATTTGGGTTGGTTTAGTAAGACTGCCAAGGGTAGAAGGAGTCTCAGCCTTTATCCATCAAAGTGGCCTTTCCAGGTCCTAGTAAGGCAATGGTTTTGAGAGTCATGCTTTGTCAGGAGGAAAAAGCATTTCTAAATTCCCCAAAGACTCCTTTCATCATAGCAAAACTTGGAGAGTTATGGATTGACTTTTACAATAAGCCACGGGGTGGGGGAGGGGAGGAACTTAGTATACGACAGTAAGTGAAGACACACCTGCCTAGGGAATTAGTGGGGAAGATTTCTAGGGTGGGAGGAATTAGAGATTCTTTAAAAAGCAAGCTATATGAAAATATCTGTAGCCAAAGTCCATTTCTCTCTCTCCTCACCCACCTGGAAACCAAATAACCAAGCAGGGCAGGGACTTGGGAAGGACAAGAAATGTCTGAGTTGCAAAATTTAAGGAAATGCTTCTTTTCAGGCAGGCAATGCTGAGGGCCAACCTTCTTAAATTATGCACCCTAAGTGCTTGCTAGCCTCCTCTAGTCCCAGACCTGCTACAAAGATGGTTGTAGAAACATCCTGAGTGACTTCGAAGAATGAGAGCCATAAGCTTAGTTTCCTACGTTTTCGGGCAGATGCTGGCAGACCTGTGGGCTCTGAAAGTAGCTTCCCCTTCCGCACAGTGCCATGTCCAGCACGATGTGGGAAAGACAGGGAGACGCCTGCAGAGACAGCCTGAAATAACGTGGCTGATTGCTCACAGCTTACTCCAGAAGTTCACACATGACTCCTGTGAAAATTAATAAGAGGAAATCTCAATTAGGATGGCGTTGGGAGGCTTGCAGGGGGGGCTCCACGCCCTACCACTTGCAAACTCAAAGGAAGAGACATATCTTCCAGGGGGGTATAGCTTTACTATCCCAGCGGGAGGAAGAAGGGCTGTCCTCCGCCCTGGCAACGGCCCAGCCAATGAGAGAGCATCACAACTCAGCCAATGAAAAGCCACTACAGTTCGAACTCCCAGTTTACTCCAATGGGCTTTTTGTTTATAGCAGCCTTCCCAATGTCCCCCTTTCCCCTATTAAAAGAGCCTTCCCTTTCTTTGTTTGGGGCACTTGCCTACGGTTTTCCTATAGCTCGTTCTTCAGCTGTTGCAGTTCTCTGCCATCTCCCCCTCGCCCCCCGCCAGAACTCACTTTTGTGGGTAAAATTACTAGCAGTTTTATTTTCGAAGGTTAGCATTACTCGGTAATCGGAAGTGGGATCCGGAGAAGCCCCCCAGCTGTGAGGCTGGTGAGCAAACACGTGCGGGTACCTGCACAGCGCTTTGGGCTCACTGCTTCCTCTCCCACCCTGGCGTCTGAGGGTAAGTCTTTCTCCTGGATTTTGGGCGGCTCACCCTTCAGGCTTTATTTGGGACGTATTTTAAGGGCTCGGGTTTTCTTTCTCAGGATAGTCATTTGGCCTTTAATTTGCCTCCTTTTCGGAACCGGACCATTTCTGTCGCAGCTACTGACCTTTGGTCCAGCTTGTTTGGGACAAGATTGTTCCTCTGGGAACTGGGTTACTCTTCGGTCTGATTCCTTCTGGAACCAGGCTGTTCCTGCTGCAATTCCCCCCGTTTGGGAGCTTTTCTCTTTGCTTAGAGAAAAACCTCTAAAATGGGATTCCAGTTATCAAAATACTTTGAGGGTTCCCCCCACCCCACTCTCCCAACTGGAACTCTGGCCAGTTTTATGTTTAAAAACTATGGCTCCTTAGTGTGCATATGTATAACCAAGTGGACTGATTTAACCAGTAATTTAGAAATTCAGTGGTCATTAAGGGGCATATTGATTTCCCCAAACTTGTTTTACTCAAGATTAAATTAGAAAGCCATGGCTCCAAAACAACTCAAAACCTGAATGGGATGCCTATTTCAAATGGTACCTTGAGGCTTCCAGCTGTTTTGAGGGTTCTAAGTTTGCTTCTGCAAAATACTGTTTCTAAATTCACTGAAGCAAACAACTGAAAGGAGTCAGGTGGTTTCTGATGACTTACTACCCTCTCGCATTTTCTTTGTCTGCAGACAAGGCAGCCACCTTGTGCTCAGGTTTGTGCCCCCTGCGGCCATTTTCCTGTCTTTGCCAAACTTCCCATTTCCTGTTTCTCCACTTGCTCCTCTCCTGAACCTATGAAACCTGCCTCTTTAAAATTAAGTCGCTGAGGATCTAAACAAAACTCAATTTCTTACCTTACCTGGACTAAGACTGAATTGTAATCTGTAGTTATTATTTCCTAAAATGACTGATAATGCCCGTAAGTTTGCTGAAGAATTTAATCTAGTTATTTAAACTTAGCAACCTGGTTTCTCAGATTTATATCAATTAGTCCACATGATTATTGGTGAGGAGCAGACCAAACATTGGATGAAACTAGCCAGAAGGGAACATTCTGAAGGAAATTTAGAGAAACAAACTCCTAAATTTTCTCTCTTCTCTTTTGTAAGTAATCTCTGTTCCCAATGTGGGGCTGAAACTCATGACCCTGAGATCAGGAGTCGCATGCTCTACTGACTGAGCCAGCCAGATCAGATGCCTCCAAACCCCTAACTTTTTAAAAAACATTTTTTATTTTTTGGGGCACCTGGGTGACTCAGTTGGTTGAGCGACTGCCTTGGGCTCAGGTCATGATCCTGGAGTCCCAGTATTGA
Organism: Mellivora capensis; assembly: GCA_004024625.1. Lineage (NCBI taxonomy): Eukaryota > Metazoa > Chordata > Mammalia > Carnivora > Mustelidae > Mellivora > Mellivora capensis. The sequence goes on along the minus strand of PISX010003222.1, from coordinate 1,718 downwards.
GTCCTGCATTGGGCTCCCAGCTCTGCAGGGAGTCTGCTTCTCCCTCTGACCTTCTCCTCTCTCATGCTCTCTCTCTCACTCACTCTCTCTCAAATAAATCTTTTTAAAAATTTTAAAAAGTAAAGGATTTTTTATTTTTTAATAAATAAACTATTTTTATTAAGAGTCAACGCTTTACAGACCTGAGTCACCCAGGTGCCTCAGCAACCCCTAACTTTTGACAAGATGCTGTAGCACTGGCTGGAAAGCTCCCCAAGCAATTACAGTAGCTGTCCCCATGCCTGCTGACTGGAACCAAATTCAAACAAAAGCCTCATGAATTGGTTCATGATTGTCAACTCCAAATTGTCTTTTAAGAATCTTCTGATCTTTAGATGTTGAGTCCATCCAGGTAGCATTTAAGTGTTTATTAACAGGTTGAACCGGGATATTCCTCTTTTAGCTAGGACCAGGTTGGAATGGGAAACTACCACTCAAGATTTAGTTAATTTGACAAACCATCTCCCTTGAGTCACCTAAAAGACTCCCTTAGGTCACCTAAAAGAGAGACTGCTAGGACTCTCTTTTAGGGGGGGGCTCAGTCTGTTAAGCATTGACTTGATTTTGGCTCAGTTCGTGATCTCTGAGTTGTCAAATCGAGCCCCACATCCAGCTCGGTGCTGGGCTTGGAGCCTGCTTAAGATCCTGGCTTTCCCTCTGCTCCAACACCCCCCCACCACCCCTGCAACAAAAAACCAAAAAACACACAAAAAAAACCCGCCACCACCACTACAACAACACAAAACAGAAAACTGAAATTCTCAATTTTCAACGCCACCAAATGAAGACCCTTAAACAGAGCCAAAATCTCTTTGTTTCTGCTGTTATTGCAAAGACCAGGGCGTTGGAGAAAAAAAAAAAGATTGTTACAAGTTTAAGTGCTCCAGGCACCTTCAGCCTTCTAGTTAGTGTTTACAGTGTCCTCCTAATTCCCAGTAATGAGGCTCCAGGGAACTACAGGTGCTCTTTCCAATCCCTCCTCTTAATCTGCTCAGAGAATCCACTCTTCAGATTCAGAGTGAATCTCTGTCCATATTGACAGCAGAGCTACACTCTCCGTGCCCCGTTGCTGTGTAGCAGCCCCTGCTCCAAGTACCAGAACAGTTCAGATTGGGGGAGGGGAGCGCTAGTTAACCCCCCTCCCCGCCGTGGGTTCCTGCCTCTGAACCTGCTCCCTTTGTCTAGGCCCTTTGAGAGAGATACTCCTGTCTCCTTAGTTCCTCTGACCCTATTCATTTATTGGGCTGAGGTTTCTTAAAGTATCATGCCTGAATTTCTTTTTCCCAAAAGGGGGAAATAATTCAAGATTTTGACAGTAGTAATCAAAATAGCCAGGGGTATTAAATGACATGTTGACATCTTTTATTAATTTTTATTGGATCAGCTACCATCGTCTTTATGGGCAGAATCCTCAACTGATGTTGGCAGATTCCACAGTACACTTCTCATCAGGAATGACGTAGATCCCTCAAAACTTCTTCCCATGTCCTCCGTGTTATTTGTTATGCTCCGCAAATAAGTGAAACCATATGATAATTGACTCTCTCTGCTTGACTTATTTCACTCAGCATAATCTCTTCCAGTCCCGTCCATGTTGCTACAAAAGTTGGGTATTCATCCTTTCTGATGGAGGCATAATACTCCATAGTGTATATGGACCACATCTTCTTTATCCATTC